>PVJS01010003.1:36342-49132 GCA_004027185.1 Glis glis | reverse complement strand
TTTTGTGTGTGTGTGTGGTACTGGGGATTGAACCCAGAGGCATTCTACCTCTGAGCTACACCATCAGACCTATTTTTTGTTCTTTATTTTGAAACAGGGTCTCATTAAGTTGTGGAGGGCCTCACTAAGCAGCTGAGGCTGGCCACGAACCTACGATCCTCCTGTCTCAGCCTCCCAAGTACTGGGATTATAAGCATGTGCCACCACACCCGGCTAGCACAATTTCTATAAAATGTATCATCCTCAATCTCTGCAGTTAACCCAGTATCTTTTCCTGACATACTTCCCCCATATGTGGTATATGTGTGTGTGGTACTGTGGATTGAACCCAGGGGCATTCTACCTCCATGCTACACCCCCAGCCCTATTTTATTCTTTATTTTGAAACAGGATCTCACTAAGTTGCAGAGGGCCTCGCTAAGTTGCTGAGGCTGGCCGTGAACCTGTAATCCTCCTGTCTCAGCCTCCCAAGTACTGGGCTTACAAGCATGCACCACCATGCCTGTTTCCTAATACGTTATTCCTGATGTGCCCACAGCAGAGAGGTTTTTCTGTATATTTACCGGTGTTTATGATGTCTTCTAGGTTAACATCAACTGTCAGTCTGGAATGTTTCCGCAACACTTAAAATTCAGGAAATTTTTGAGGGAATTGTTACTAGGCCCCTAAATCTGGCTAAAGCATATGTTCTTGCCTCTGCAAAACAATTTATCCAGAAGGCTTCAAACTGTTTTAAATAAAATCAGTCCCCCTCAAGGATCAGAATCAACAACTTTACATCTAGGCAGAATGATAAAAAACTAAGCTTGCAAGTCAAGCTAGAAGCTAAGCTTTTTATTATAATTCATCAGAGCAGAAATTTATATTTAAAGGCAATAAAATGCATTCATATTTTCATAGCTTTAAAAAATTTAATAAGTATTTTCATTTATCATTATTTCCAAATACTGAGTTTTTTTTAAAAAACTGGGAATACCAAAACATTAATAGTAGCTATCTCAGATATTAGCATTATTGATAATTTTTATCTTCCACTGCATACTTCTTTATTTTTTTTAATTGTCTATGATGAATGTATACTGCTTTGAAAATACATTTTGGAGCATTCCAAGTAACCAAACATGTCTTCCTATTTAAAAAGATGATATTAATTTGATATTATCCATTCCCCCAATCAAAACCATCAAGAATTTTAGGAAAGTCCAGTTTTCCTGGCCATGGTCAATAGACTGATATTTTGCTGAATAATAGAATGTAACTTCATGGACTTTATCAATATAAGCTGGAGAGAATTAAAGTAAACATCGAAATAAACAATAAGAATTAGTAATTCACCAATCATTATATCATAATGCATTAAAATCTAGGCCTCTTATAGAACTAAGGATTTGTCTTGTTTAGACTTCTATTTTTAAAGCCACATTTCTTGTAAATATAAGGTACTTCTCCATTTCTAATAGGTTATAGAAGTGTTCTTAACCTGTACTTTTAATATAGACATGAAAAAATCACATATACCCTATATATATATATATATAATTATTATTATTATTATGATTATTGGTGTTATTTTACATAAATGCAAGGAATACTTGGAAAGCTGACAATCTATAAAATTTAGAATTCACTTGCACAATGCTGTCTTTTAATGTATTTGGCAAGATCCATGCTGTTACAGTAAAGTTATTCCAAAAGCAGCTGAACTAAATGCCTCAAATAATACAGCATAATCTCAACAGGCAGAGACAGGGAAGCAAGACAATCAGTCAACAGATCTTTAGTACCTGCCGTCTGCCCGGCTCAATTCTGTTGAAGACGTTAAAGTCTGAGACATGCCCCTGCTGTAAAGCTTATTGTTTATTAAGGACATTGTATCCATCAGCATTCTTACAGCTATAATCTAAATACTGACCACATAACTTAGAGGAAAGAAGATTTATTTTCTTACGGTTTTGGGTTCAGTCCATGTGAGGCCGGGGACCGCAGATCTCAGGGCATGGCGGCGGGAGGTAGAGAGAGGGAGAGCACATGGGCTGTGCTCCTCACATCATGGAGGCCAGAAGCGAGAGAGCGAGCTGGGGAGGAGGAGCCATATATAATCTCCAAGGTCACACCCCCAGGGACCCACCTCCTCCAGCCACACCCTACCAGCCTACCAGGTCAATCCATTACAATGGATTTATCCACTGCTGGGACTACAACCCTCATGAGTCAATTATATCAACTCCAAACATGAATAAATGAGCTCTTTGGGGGACATTCTATATCTAGCTGTAAGAGAGATGCAACAAGCCTCGTTAAGATTTCTGGAAAGTCAGATATGACTGTGGTGTCAATGATAAGAAGAGTAGATAGCTGGAGAAAAGGAAAGATGGGGGACAAAGACTGAGTAACTGTCACCAAAAACTTCCTGGAGGAGAGAGAATTCAAGGAGACCCAAGAAGAATGGATGTGGTCCAGTTAAGAGACATGGAGAGATGCTATTTCAAGAACTGGAAATTGACTGGATAGAGACAAAAGGTCATTATTTCAACTTCCATCGGGGGCTTTAGAGATGTGGGGAGAAAGAGAGGAATGGCAAGAGTGGACGGGTCAAAGCAATGGTAGGAAGAGCAATTAAGTGAGAGTAAGAGAATGGGAATCATGGAGCACCTCACTCTGCCAGGCTCAAGCACCTGAACACCTCTGAGCCCATCAGTCTCCGGGCGAGACTCCTTGCAATCCCTTGGGGGAAATTATCATGGACTCGGAATATCGGCTATCAGGCTTAGTATGGGGTGAACACAGACTGATGGCTTGGATCTGGGCTTAACATAGGTCATCACGCCAAGACATTGCTCTAAGTGTTTGCGTCATTTTACATTAGCTGCTCTGGGACTCTGCTTTACTCCTGTGTGATAGTCAATCTAGTTTGTCAACTTGACCTGATCATGACACACCCAAGATCATGTGACTTTGGGTGTGTAACAGCAGATTAAACAGAAATCCTGCTGCCCTGAATGTAGGCAGCAGGATTCTGATAGGTGCAGGACTTAGATAAAAGAGGGAGAAGCCACGTAGAACGCCGCGCGCGACTCTTTCCAAAGAAAACGCATCTGCTCTCGCCTGAGATCGTCGGTCTCCGGCTCATAGAACTGGAACTTCGCCGTTTCTCTGAAGAGCTTCTTGATCTTCTGCTCTCGTCTGAGATCATCGGCCTCCAGCCCTTCGAACTGAAACTTCACCATCGTTTCTCCGAAGAGTTTCCTGATCTTCACATCTTGGACTGGGACTGAATTAGTGGTTGCTCCGATCCTAAGACTCCAGCTCTTAGACCGCTCAACCAGCTACTGGTTCCTCTGACTCTCCACGTGCAGTCAGAACTTGGGACTACATTGCTTCAAACTGTAAACCCATCTGATAAATCCCTTTTTCAAATATACTCATTCTGTGAATTCTGTTAATCTAGTGAACCCTGTCCAATACACCTTGACTCTCTCACTCCTTTCTTGGGCTACGGTGCATAGATCTTGAGCTCGTTAAGTAGCACAACCCCTTCATCTCCATCTTTATTGTAGGGACCGAATCTGACCTTTCTTGTTGTCATAGTCTACGAAAGCTAGAAAATTTACCATTTGAAAACCTATGAATAGATAATGTGATACATAAAGGCTATATTTCAACTATTTGTAGGAAACTTGGTGTTTGGGGCTTATGCAAATTCACTGAATTAAAACTGTAATTTATGAGAGGAAACTTGAATCTAATCTTTTTCCATTGGGGAGTTTGAAAAGAATGAAGAGGAAATCATTGGAATGAATATGGATTTGTTTTGTGCAACGGAAACTCATATGTGGAAATGATCCACAGGGCATTCAATTCAGCTTCCTGCCAGTGCGGAATTGCTTCCTACCATAAAACTTCAGAGGTCGAGTTCAGACTATTTTAAAATATGACTCAGCTGTTACCAAAGATCAAGGAGAGCATGTTTGAGTCCTGGACAGTATAATTCAACATAAATTGGTGACCTTCTATAAATTGTACTGTGTATCCACACGTAAACACATTTTCTGCTTGTAATTGGTTTTAGGCTAATAAAAATTTGGAATATATATATAATTCATCTCATTCTGGCTTATTAAATCTGCATTTTAGGATATAACCTATCCCCAGAGGAATATATTAAAAGAAAAGGCCCTATCTTATAACATTCTAGCCCTATTCCAGAATATTCAGATAACCCCATCCCCTACACTTTGGCTAATATATCAAACAAGCAACAACCGACTAAGCTTGTTGTAGATAATCCCTTTGGCCTTTTCCCTGGCTTCAGTAAAGGTCCCAGCTAATGCAATACCCAATTATGCAATCCCTTTGTGAAAACTGAATGAATGAATGAATGAATGAATCACTTAAATCCAGTCTTGAACTCAAATCTTGTAGTGTCAGTATCCAGCCCACAATATCCATCTTTTGATAGATTCCTATAGCTTTTAAAATAATAGATAATGTGATACATAAAGGCTATGTTTATTTCAACTATTTGTAGCAAACTTGGCATTTGGGACTTATGCAAATTTAGCCAAATCTTCAACATCACCCATAAGCCCTGGAAAGTCCTTAGTACACGCACCAGGAAAAGACAAGACCATGGACTTGGACCAAACTTATGATGATAATTAGGATCATTCTACTTCTCACCATCTATTTTGCTTCTTAAGACAAAAGGGAAAAATAGATGCTCCCCCCGCCTCCAGGAGATCTAACAGATATGATGGATAAGCAGTCAATGTAATCTCTAGTCTTGGGATAAATGACTAATATAGTATTTGCTGCATGAAGGCCACCTACCCCAAAAGCTGCCAGAGACCCAGGATTGGCTCCATGAGGAAGTCAGAGAAAGTGAACAACAAATGGATTGCAAAGGATACCCCAGGCTGGACCTTGGAATCAGTGTGCCACCTACCATATTTTTGCTAGGAGGAGGTTAACATTCAGGCTATCTTCCTAGTAAAGATTTTATTTTGCCTATGGGCCAACCATCTCTCAAATTAACCGAAATCAGAATAGTATTTCTAAAACATCTGGGCTCATTGTTATCCTTATATATTTTCTGAGGTCACAACCACTTCTTCTAGAAATGGTTGAAATAATGTGACATAGAACAACTACTTTAAGTTTGTTGAAGATTTGCAGATGGGAATCCAATGGTACAGACAGGAAAAAAAAATACTGAGAGTTTAGAAACAAATGGAGTCCCAATTCTGAGCTGTCAATCTGTGCAGCTTTTCATGAGGAGTTTTGGAGTGCTTTCATCACTAATTAATACAATAACGATATGTTGGACAAGCAAATATAATACTGACAGAACTAACAGATACACATTTCAGAAGCTATTTAGCACTAACTTCATCTCATCTGAGTGCCATTATTTCAGTGTTTTGTGCAATGAAAACTGACACTTGGTATATTAAACCAATTATGAAATCGAAAATAGCATGTAAAATAATTATAGTCAAGCCCCCATAGCCAGGCCCCCGCCTTCCTTTTCCAATTGCTCTCTTCCCAAAATAAATCATTTCTTCCAGCCACTGTTCTCTGAGCATCTTGTCAGTCCTCATGGCTTTCTTCATGCCTTGGCTCACAAAATTTTCCTGGAATTGTCCCTCTTGACTTTTAATTATTCTAAGGACAAAAACCAAGACATAGCAATCCTTGTATCACCTACAGGTCCTAGTATGGCACCTGCCTATTAAAAAAAGTGTACAATCTCATGGGGAGGGGTGCAAAAATTTCAATCAATGAGTACTAAGTTAACAGGAACAAGAAGCTCTGGAGTACTGTTGTGCAGTGTGGTGACTGTAGATAAAAATTGTGTACTGTACATTTCAAAAAACTAGAAGAAAGGATTCTGAAAGTTTTCACCACAAAGAATTGATAAATGTTTGAGTAGATAAATATATTTAATCTGATAGTAATATTATACAAGGTCTACATGTATCAAACAATACAGGATACCCCATTAATATGGACAAGTTTTATGGGGGGTTTGTATCCATTCAAGTAAAGTGTACAATAAATGCTAGCCCACTGAACTGAATTTTTATTATTGACTCTGGTCATTTTTATAGAGACCCTCCTATCACAGGGCACATAAGGGTTTACCAACCTACCCTGCTAACCTTTCATAATCCAACAGGAAAAAACAGCTTTTCGGGACAAGTAAATAAAAGGAGTAAAAAAAATCGAGTGCACAGAATGAGGCAATAAAAACTGTAAAAGCCAATTCAATGGAAGAACAATTTCCTCACTACCTTAAATGAGTGCGATGGTCAAATGTGCAGATGTTAAAGAAGCATCCCTAGTTAGCTAACAGTGCGTGTTATACCTCATCAGAATTAGTCCCCATTCTTTTGAGGACCTTGTAGTCTTTTCTCAGCTTCAGTTCTAGGGATGTTTGGGCCACTTTCTATTGAAATCACCTTTCTATTGAAATCACCTTCTCTTTTGAACTTCTCCTCTCTCCAGGGCACACTGGAGGAAGGGATCAATTCTGCTTCAAGTGAAAGGACTTGGGTAATTCGGCGAACCATGCAATGTATTTGGAGACATTCCTTAGGTGTGTGAAATAATTTCAATAAAGCTCATGTTCATGCCAAGATTGATAGGGGCATTAAGCTATTATGTTAGCAGAGTTAAGTACAGTTGAAGTATTTCACATATAGTCACCTTAGTCTTTGTGATTTTAAAAAATCTAAATGCTTTGTGTTTAAATAAAGATGATGATGATGATGGTGAAAATGTATATCAAGTGCCTGCTATGTACTAGTCTTATGGTTTGGATCTGAAAAGTACCCCAAAGGCCCACTTAGTAAATGCTTGGTGACCAGCCTGGAAGGCAATGGAACCCTTAGGAGGTGGGGACTAATGGAAGGAAGTTAGGTAATTGGGGGTGTGCCCTTGAAGGGGATATTAAGACCCCAAGGCCTTTCTCTTTCTCTCTCTCTCTCTTTCCCAACCACCAAGAGATGAACAGCTTCCTCCACCACTCTGTCCACACAGGCCCAAAAGCAACGGAGCCAGCCAACCATGAGCTGAAACCATGAGCCAAAATAAATCTTTCCTTCTTATACATTATCTCAGGTATTTTGTCACAGTGACGGAAAGCTGACTACCACAACTGGCATGGTGATAGCACTAACCACAGACTGATGCAATTTAAAACTCATCAATAATAACGGGTATTAATATCCTCTTTTTATAATTTTTTTTATTAATATCCTCTTTTAACAGATGAGAAAACTGGAGCGCAGGGAGGTGAAGACGTAACTTGGTTAGGGCCATGCAATCAGGGAGCAAAGCTGAAATTAGACCCAAGACAAATTCCACATGTCCCATTCTTACCTACTATATTATATCTTACCTACTATATTATATCTTAACTGTATGCCCCAATAATTAGTTGACACCTAAGATAGTAGCAGTATTTGGGAAATGCTGGCCAATTTACTACTTTAAATCCTCATCAGTAGGATGTTAAAAGGAGGTAAGAAAAAAAAGGCAATTTTGCCAAATTTTTCTGCAACTGGGAAATTTGAAAACAGATAGATGTCACTCTGCCAGGTCCCATTACCACAGCTAGGTGAGGAGACTCCTGGGGGACTGCTGTAGCTAGACACACCCCAATAAGACTGTATGAACAGCTGCATACTCACAGGAAGCTCACCATCAACCACCCAAGTGCGTGCAAATATCAGCTGGCCTGGCATCATATTGAAGACTTTGCTCTGCTTTCTGGCTTTGTGCTAATTTGGACCAAAGCTACACAGGAAAAAAAGATAAAATGGAGGATGGGTGATTGATTACACAGCTATTCTGTGCTGGGTAAACATCCAACCACTTAACATTTTTAGCAATCATTTGAAAACCTAAACAATACTCTTACCATATTCTCAGATATTAGAGAGCTAATAGTGTAATATTGAACATTCCTGTGCCCGGTCTCTATGATTGCTGAGTCATTTTCCTAGTTCTGGGCTGCCTGTGGTAACAGCCAGTCCTGCCCAGGAGAAGAAGCCCGCAAAAAGAAAAAGCCCGCGAACCCAGTCCCCGCTCTTAATTCCAAATAAGGAAAGAATTTCTGTGGTTGGTTGGTTCAAACCATAACCCGCAAATTCTGCTTCTGTAACTGGCTTGCTTGCTATAAAAAGGGAACTGTGAGCTGACACAGGGGCTGCCTTTTCTGCCCTTGCCGGGGAGCGGTAGCCACTGCGGCTAATAAAGCCTCTTGCCTTAGCTGAGTCGGTGGTCTCGGATCGTTTGTTCTACACTCGTGGTTTAACAATAGTATTAAAGCAATACACCAAGATAAAAAAGCATCTCAATAAACCAGAAAACTAGGAGAAAACCAAGATGTAACCAAGATAAAGTCATGGATTTTAATTCAAAACTCGAGTGAGCGGGAAGTTGGACGAGCTTTCTGCATTAAAAATCATTGCCCGGGTGGCAGATTGCAATCCATAATAATGCAGCATTTGCCAGCAGATGGAAGCAACATTAATACCAGCCTTGGGTCTGTATCAAGGGCAGCCATGGGGATGGAAGATTGTGCTCAGCTTTGATGTCACTCTGTAAGATAAAATCTATGCAGAGGACGCAACCACTATAACAAGACCTTTGGGAACCTGTGCTCATAAGGAATGGATAGAAAACAGAGAAGATCTAGCTTGAAGAAGAAGACACCACAAGCAAATTTGCTAGAGATCTTCGCAGTGTCGTAGAAACTGCACTGAGCCTGGTGAGCAAAGCAGGGTCTAGTCTCTAATGAAGTAGCCGAGGGCGACACTTAACCTGTCAAATTCTCAGCACCCTCAGCCTAGATGGAGTGTTTACCCCTAAGTTATCTAGACTCCCTATGCAGGGTACTGAGAACACAGGAATAAAGAACAAAGCTTTAGACCTTAGAGAACCTGGAGTCTGTAGCCAAGACAGACAAGTTTCAGAACATTAACAGAGTAATGGTGTTTGGGGAGTTCTGAGGACAGGAACTGGCCTTGAAAGAGGACACTGTTTCAAGGTGAGGGAGAACCCGTCTCATGCCTCTCTCCTCTCTTCTGGTGGGGGCTGGCAGGCTTTGGTGTCCAGTCTAGTATACCATGGGTTGTCCACTTCCACATTCTCGTTCCATTTATCATTGCAGCGGAGGGGGAGCCAGGGGTACATGCTCTGCTCGTATGTGTACATTCAAAAGATGGCTTTCGCGGTGGTGAGGAGGACGGGAGGACAGATGAGAAGGTGGAAGGGTAGAGATGAGAAGACGAGTGAAGAGTCTTTGAAATGATGCCCATTCATATATTTTCATTAATATGCGCAACCTAGGGAGTAGTGGGAACACAAAAGGGACTCCAATGACAACAGAGAACCCTCAGTGGTGCAAGGGAAGGGGTACAAGGGAAGAGGAAGGGCAAGAAAGAAGTGAATCTATGGAATTACTATCATAAACAATGTGTACATGTGATTATACCAACATCATTCTTAGTGCTACATGTGGGGGGTGGAGGGACACCAAGAGCTGTGTGCATGTATGTTAATACCAAACTGATATTCATTGTGATGTGAGACTACAATGCACCAATAAAAACACTTAAAAAACAAAAAAAGAAATGATGCCCATTAACAGCAATGAGAGCTGCTGAGGGCAGGCCCAGGAGGCGGGGCCGCCTCTCCCTGCTGTTCATGGAAATACTCAGCAGGGAGAATGGACAGGATCTCACTGAGGCTCACGGGTAAACTAAATGAGTGGTTTCCAACCCTAGCCGCACGTCAGAGGCACAGGGAGAGTTTTTCTAGAAACCTCTCTGGCTCTGTCTCAGACCCGGTGAATCTGAACGTTCATTTGCTGTTTAGGCCCTGGGAATTTGAAGATCCCTTCCAGACAGTGAATAAATGTGAGCTGACACCAGGAGTACGAGGAAACTCTGTTGATTCAGGACCGGGTTTAGTCTCATGGAAGAAAACCCTATGTCACAGTTAAACCATTTGAAGACGGAACCATTGCCTGGGTTAAACCACAGTTACACTGTTTAAAGATAGAACGGTTACCTTCTCCCTGAATGTAATCCAACAGGGGCTAGCAAATGAGGTAAAGGGATGTCAGAGAAGGGTGTTTTGCTTGCCAGCAGAATGAGGGAGCCTTTAAGGCAGAGACCTCTTGGTGTGCTAGTGAGCAGGAACCCTAGTCAGGCAGAGCAGCCACCCCAGCCCCGGCCGTGTGCAACCCTTTGCTGCAACTGTGGCTTCAGACGCTGTCTGGCTCTGACCTGGTTTGGATTCCAGGATCTGGCCTTTGGATCTGTCTCTGTTTCCATGACAACCCAGTTCTATTCGAGTCATGCTTGCTTCCCAGCGGCCACATCTGGATTCACCCTGGGTACTTGTGGTCCCAACACATCACGACCCCTGCGGCCAGGTTGCCTGGCTGCCCCACTGGTGTCCAACTGCCTTCAGCCATTTCACCCCGCTGACGTCCACACTCAGCCCCTGCTCCTGGCGCAGGGTGCAGACTGCCCCTCCTCGCCGGTGCCCACCTTGGTATGCTGGATGCATTGTCTCTGTGACAGGATGAAAACCCAGCTGCTTCCCATTGGGTCTCGTAGGCGGGAAACGACAGCCATTAAAAGCACAGGCTTTGAACGCAGACCTCATTTCAAGTCTAGACTGTGTGGCGGTAAGCACGTTACCTTGTCTCCCCAGGTTCCAGTTTCCAAACCTGTCTAACGATGATAACTGCACGGGTTATGAATAGCACCCTAGCCGGACCACTGGACGGAGGGCCGCCCATGAGATGAGCACAGCTGCATCTTAACTAATCACATTTGCATCTCTCTTATTTTAATTACATTTGCATATCTGTTATTTACAAAAATGGTCATAGTCTGAGGTTCTAGATGGATATGAACTTTAGAAATTCTATTCCACCACTACAGGGCCTTTTCTGGGTAACAGGGAGTAAGGACTTAGTCCTATCATTTCAAGTCTCCAGAAGGGAAATTTTCATACCCCTTCCTCCAATAAATCCATGGGCTGCCTATGAAATTTTCCTTTTACCCTCTCTCTCTCTCTCTCTCTCTCTCTCTCTCTCTCTCACAGCAAGGGATGACAAATTTCCTTATATTTCCAAAGGTTGCATTTAATAAGAAAAATCTGCCCACGAAATCTTGCTAGCTGCATTTCTAGAATTTAGAAGAAACCAGCATAATTTTTTATCTCATTTCATGCGTAAAATATGTGCAATACTTGGCACACAGAAAGCCCTCAATTACTGGTAATTATTTGTTATCCTAGAAAGTAACCAAAAGTGCCCAGAGGATACAAATCATCCAAATAAAACTTAGGTTGCTGGAGGCCTGTTTTTGTTGATAGCACAATTTGAGCAAAAGTCTCCACGCGGTTTGACCGGTTCTGTAGGTCTATCTTATACAGTGTTGAGTAATGGGTCAGAGTGACAATTATACCCATCAGCGTCTCCAGTAGTCTGAACATTTCGGGGTTTCTGCCAGGTCAAACAGACATGTTTGGAGTGGGAAGAGGTAGAGATTTGGTGTCCACCATAGGTCATTTAGGACAGCTGTGTCATGGGGCATTTCTGTTGTTACAAAACAGGACTCCAATCTAAATCTAGACCTGTGCCTGTGTCTTCCATCCCCTCCATATCTACTCTTCACTTTACTACCAGGCCTCTTGCCCCAGGACCTAAGTGGTAGAGGCTCTATGATTAATCTCTTTGGTCCCAAGGCCTCCAATTAGATGGAATCAGAATTAGATGGTTGGAAGTCCCAGCAGAGGTTCAGAAAGAAGAGTGAGATGGGGTGACCTGTTCTCCTGGCCTCTTCTCTGTGGCATCTCCCATGATTGACTGTGTCCTTGATCCAAGGTCACTGTCCTCTCAGAGGCTCCCACAAGACTCTTGCTGTCCCCTCTCCTGGCTTCAGGCCTCGAGGTGGTACCTACCCCACTGGTCTATCCTATGAACACTGCCCATTATAAATACGGCCTTGGTAAATAACATTTCCTCAAACTCATTCCCACCTGATACTTGGGCGGAATACACTAAGCCATTTCTTAGTTATTTTCATCTTAAATGCTTCATCAAGAATTGCAGGATCTGAAGACAGCATCTGAACCGGATCTCCATTTAACAAATGGTGCGACGGGTCCCTGAGAAGTTAGTGACTTCACGCTCATGCTATTTAGTGGGGGAGAGGACCCTAAAAATTTAGCCTTCTACACCCCAATCCAATGGTCTCTCCATCTATCTACCTATGAGCCCAGAAAAGGCAGAATTCTTCCCTGAAACAACACCAGGCTTCTGTAGTCAATGGATAACTCAAAATCACAGCCACCTCTAATCTCATTATGAACTTCATCTTTCATTCTTTCCCTCTTTCTTTTTTCCCTAGCTGTATCCATCACCCTACTTCTTTCTAGGGCACTGTCTTGGCCCTGGGAGAGGAATTGTTTATCGAGTGCTATACCGGACTCCATGAAATGCACAAGGGACCTGTGCTAAATCGTATGTGATCTCATATAACACTTTCAACAGTGATGAGTTATTAAACCAATTTCACATATTAAGAAAGTAAGGCTTTAAAGTAATGATGTGTAGCCGGGCGTGGTGGCGCACGCTTGTAATCTCAGTACTTTGGGAGGCGAAGACCGGAGGATCGGGGTTCGCAGCCAGCCTCAGCTCTCTCTCTCTCTCTCTCTCTCTCTCTTTCTCTCTCTCTCTCTCTCTCCCTCTCTCTCTCTCTCC
>PVJS01010003.1:0-36242 GCA_004027185.1 Glis glis | reverse complement strand
GTGTCACTCCAGAGTCTGCTGGCCCCGGGGCTCCAGGATGCACCCTGTAAGAGTTCCCAACCCTGAGCTCTTCAGCACCCTCCTCCCTCCCTGTCCTCACTACAGCAGGATCGCTATGGCCTTCAGACCAGAGCCCAGCCACCGCTGCCAGATACCCTTAACTACCAAAGGAAAACTGATGGATGGTTCTCTAAATTGACTGATTAATTTAGAGAAATCAACTGTCCATCTTTTCCTCGGGTTTTGTTTTTTTAAAGGATTCTTAGAGTCAAAACCTAATGTGGTCTCTCCATCTGTGGAAATAGTCATTTTGCAACCGATGCAACGTGTTGGGCTCCATTCTGATTAGAGCAGAAGCAAACAAGGCTGCCAGCTTTGGTTGAGAAGGTGACAAGATTGCTCCTCACATGTTGCTTTAATTAGAGGTTCACTTGTTTGTTCTCAAAGCCCTACTGGAAAGCAGGGGAGATGAGCAAGTACCGCTTAGAATCCACATTATGAAACCGAGGTCCCTGAGACAAAGAACATGACGTCCTGGGTGTGAGAGGAGAAGTGAGCTCGGTGACCACCAGCTTTCAAGTCTGAAAGGAGGAAGGCACTGAATTCACAAGGAAGGAGTCCACTCCCCGCATTCATTTGTATGACTGACTTTCACTGCGTTGAGTAATTATTTTACAGTTTTCTCTCTTCTGTCTTCTGGAAGCTTCACAGGGGAAAGAGCTGTACCTTTTTCATCTTTGCATTTTCCTCAGCCAATGTCTTCTACACAGAAGGTGCTCAGTAAATGTTTTAACTGCATACACATCTGCCTTTTCCAGTGACCTATTTTTAAAGAGCCCACTCCTACATTTATATCCTAGGTTGTGCACATTTCAGAGCTGTGGTTTTGAAGCTAGGGGTGAAAATAAGATTATACAATAGAATTAGAGGCATAAGGAGAGGATTTCACAAGCAATCATAATAATGTGTCAGAGTTCTTCATCTCCTAGGGCTCCCGTCTGAATGACTTTGACCTCTTTTGCAAGGGAGAAAGTTGGACCTTTAGCTACCATTTTGTGCATTTGTATCTCAAATACCTTTAATATGAAATATATTTTTCAGGCACAATACTGTTCTTTATACATTCAGATGACTTGCATGTTAGATACAAAAACACTCCTTGGTCTGCTATGAGACTTTTGTACATACCTGCACATTTCAAGCAGATTTTCAACACAATAGATATTCACAGCTATTCTCAGAAGCACTCGATGTTTAGTGTGTGCTTTTTCCTGATCTTTATAGAATTTTGTTCTCTTCTTTTGACATTTATCTACAATAGTACCTCCATGTTTGACAAACTAGGGAAGAGATTTAGGATTGGAATTGGTTGTTGTTAGTTTTTCTGGAAACAAAAATCAATACAATTTCAGAGCACAAAGAGTTTGCGATGCCATCTCTTTACACAGCGCAAGTATATCCTAAATTATTACTTAGACCTTTAGAAATAAGAATCTGTGGCTCAATTTAAATTTTCATATGTTGCTATATTTTTTTCCTATCAGTTTGAATAAATGTAGATGGATCATGTTTGAGCTCTGTATTCCCACCGCTCGGGGACAGAGGCAACCTGTACCATACCTGACTTGGTTGAACCCATTGTGTCACAAACAAGGCTCCTTTGTGGACTCCATTAAATACAATAAACCAGAGTACCGCCAGATTCCTGAGTTCCCCTGAACAAAGCCTGGTTCCGACGGACTGTTGTGGCCTCTTTGAAGTCAGGAATGAGAACCAGTTTCCGACAAACAGTGGCCTGCGCTCAATGAGATGATGTTCAAACACTTGCTACATGTGAGAGCTCCAATTCACAATGGCAATTGAAAATCCAGCCCTCACAAATGGCAGGGCTGGCCACCCACTCCCTGGGGACTTTGGTCGCTGTAACCCATTATAACAGCACAGCTGGGCTCCAGATGTCATTTCTCCACTCCCTGGCTAGAATCATGGCACCCGACATTTTTATTTATTTTTTTTGTCTGTAACTCTAAATTGGACAGCAGAGAGTCTTTGTCACCCTATGTCCTAAAGTTAAATGCAATTGAGTGGTAGTACACTTCAAAAGCCATCGGATGACACATACCGATCCCTGTAGTTATCATGATATTGAAAGCAATCTTTTAATATTTAGGCTCAGCAGGTGAAATACATCAGTCTGGCCTCTCCCTGCTTTCTCTGAGTATCAAAGAGAAGAAGGAAAGGCCAGTGTACCAGCGACCTGCTAGAATTTTCCGCAGCATAACAGACAAACAAAGCCACAAAGGGCTGTACTGATCCTGCCAGCTCGGGGTGGGGGGTAGGGAAGGCAAGCAGCTTCCAGGGGGTTCTGGAAACTGACTCTCCTCTCAACCTCTATTCTCTGTCCAAAAAGTCTTCCCACCCCACCACACCCCAGATGGGACTATATTAGGAGTGTATCTTTTGCTAGGAATCCTTCATAACACTTCTGCAGACCCTAGACAGCTAATTTTCAGCTCTTGAGATAGACAGTGGGGCTACGTGTAATAGGGTTGACTTTCCTGACACAAAATTGAGACATCCGGGTCTGACACATTGGTGTAGCTACATGCGGTCTAACGAGAGTAGAGAACAGAGTATTTTCATTGATTCTAAGACACACATAGTATGATGGTTCATTTTATTTATCAACTTTACTGGGTTCAGGGATGCCCAGATAGTTGGTAAAAGATTATTTCTGGGTGTGTCCCTGAGGGTGTTTCTGAACAAAAAGAGATCAGCACTTGAATTGGTAAAGAATACTGCCCTTGTCAATACGTACGGGTACCATTAAATCCACTGAGGATGTGAACTGAACAAAAAGGCTGAGGAAGGGTGAACTTTCTGTCTCTCATTGGTCTGGGACAACTGTCTTCTCCTGCTATCAGTCACCAGGGCTCCTGGTTCTCCTACCTTCAGATTCCAACCTGGACTTATACCATTGGCTCCCAGGCCTGGAGGCATGGATAGAATGACACTCCTGGCTGTCCTAGGCATTCAGACTGCAGGTGCAGCTTATGGGGCTTCTCCATAGTAGTCTGAATTTAATTATGCATAGTAAACCTCTTCCTAGATGGCGTGGTGGTGCACACCTGTAATTCTATACTTGAGAGGCCGAGACAGGAGGAACATAGGTTCATGGCCAGCCTCAGCAACTTTGCAAGCCCCTCAGCGACTTAGCAAGACCCTGATTCAAAATAAAAAATAAAATAGGGCTGCAGGTGTAGCTCCGAGGTAGAATGCCTCTAGGTTCAATCCCTGGCACAACAAATCTAAATAAATAAATAAACAAACAAACCTCTTCCTATGAGCATGTGTATAATATGTGTGTATGCGTACAATTCCTATAAATTCTCTCTAGAGAATCTTGACTAATATACACAATCGGTTTAACATCACTGAAATAAGAACATGTCTTATCATCAATAGCACATCAATTTAATTGGTGAAATTTGTTTCCTTATTAGTAGCACACACAAAAATAAATGATGGTGTCTTACAATCAATGTCCTCTTAGACCTAACAAAACATATTTGACCCCAGGATTATCTCAGAAAATCCAGGAAGGGCGATCTGTTTTGCCATCACGTTTTTTATCTCACACTTTATTCTCAAACTTTGCAGTTTCTCTCATCCCAAACTGGATGTCAGAGGGAGGCCAAGATGGTCGGCCAACATGGCGAGGCTCTCGTCTCTGGTTATTTAGCCAAATACTAACATAAGCAATGCTCTGGAGGGGTTTTGTAGGTAGGGCTGACATCTGCAATCAGTTGGCTTTAAGTCAAGGAGATTATCCTCCACAATCCAAGTGGCCTGATACAACCCATGGACAAGTTTAAGAGTAGAGCTGAGGTTTCGCTGAAAAATAAGAAATTCCATGGCACCGTCTCCTACCCAAGAGCTTTTGTCGGCCCTTCCCGACCACTTGCTGGATGGGTTTTGAACTTTCCTAACCAGCCCCCACCATTGATAAACCCATTTCTTACCATGAAACTTGCTCTATGTATTCTACAGTTTTCTTTTTCTTTTAAAACCCTGATTGGTACAGAGGATCAGAGGTATTTTTTTCTTCTAGTATTTTCTCTTTTTGATATTTAATTATTGGAAAAGATAATACATTCCTGTGTTCCTTATATTTTTATAATGCTACACAGTGAAAAGCTTTATTCCTATCCCCTTCTCCATCCTCCAGCTCCTAATACACCGCTGCCTGTCACAGGTATCCACTACAACTACGACCTTCTGCATGATTCCAAAATTTCTTTATACATTTGAAAATCAATACAGACCTACATTCCTTCCCCTCTTGTTTATGAAAGAGAAAAACAGATAGCCTACTATAAGCAATGTTTCATATCTGCTTTTTACCCTTGACAATATTTCTAAAGAATTTCTCTATTTCAGTATATAAGAACTTTTTCATCCTTTATTCTTAGCAATTCTATTTCATTTTTTGTTTGTTTGTTTGTGTATTTGTTCGTTTGTTTTGCAATACTGGGGAGTTGAACCCAGGGGTTCTCTACCACTAAAATACACCGCTTTTCTCTTTTTTTCTTTTTTTTTGTGATACTGGGACATTCTACCTCTAAGCTACATCCCCAGCCCTATTTTATCTTTATTTAGAAATAGGGTCTCACTAGGTTGATGAGAGTCTCACTACTTGCTGAGGCTATCCTCAAACCAGCGATCCTCCTGTCTCAGCCTCCCAAGTACTGGGATTACAGGCATGCGCCGCCACGCCTGGCCTTTTTTTTTTTTAAGACAGGGTCTCACTAAATTGCCCAGGCTGGCCTGGAACTTGTAATTCTCCTGCCTCAGTCTTCCCAGTAGCTGGGATTAGAGGTGTGTGCCGCTGCACCTGGCCTAGAACATCTTTTTAATATGTGTAGGTCATTTTATTTTCTTTACTGCATAATCTCTGGTTACATCTTTTGATACTTTTTTGGTTGAATTGGTCTTTTCATATCATGGGGTTCTTACATATTCGGGAGACGAATCTTTGGTCTGTGATGTGCGATGCTAACATTTTCCCCATTGTTTTGTCTTTTGACCCTCTTCATGGTTCTACCTCCATAAAGATTTTGTCTATTTTTATGTATTTGGATTTATCAACCTTTTCCATGATGGCCTCCAGAGTTTGTGTCATAGTTAGAAAGTCCTTCTCCACGCTGAGGTACTAGGAGCACTGACCTTGTTTTTCTTCTAAAATGTTTAAAGGAATCCCTTTTTACATCCAATTCTTTCTTTAAAAATGTGTTTTTATTGGTGCATTTACATTCAATTCTTTATTATTTTTCAGATGGCTAACCAGTTATACCAATATCGTTTATTAAAAAGGCTACTTCACTTAAGATCCCTAAATTTCTGTATGTGTCTGGATCAATGTGTTCCATTGGTCTACATGTCTGTGAACCAGGACCACATGTTTTAATCAGTAAAGCCTTATAATCTATTTTTTAACATGTGGTAGGGTTAATTCTTCCCATTTTCCCATAACCCCACCACTGTTCTGCTTTGGGGGGATTTTCTTGGCTATTTTATTTAGTTCTGCATCGGTACTTCAGAGTGTATGTCTCTGTATCTATCTCGCCCTGCCCCGCCAAACAGGTCCGTTCTGGCCTGACTTATCACAGTCCTAGAATTCTGCCATTAGGGAAAATGAATCTGAGAGCCTTCAGCGTCAGACCACACTCTATCACCTTGCGCTGTGACAAAGTGGGAATGAGGAGAGAGAGAGAAGCTTTTCCTTCATGTTCTCGAAGATTCCCTTCTAGTTCACAGGTTTTCAGTTCCATAATAAACATGTTAAACGTTGGGCACCTTCATTAGCAACATTTCTCATGAAACACTTGCCTCATGACTTCCCGTCACAAAGAACTGGAGTTTTTTTTTTTCATCATATGCCACCGTTTGGAGTCACTGAGAAGGTTAAAGAGAAATGACTTTGTTTCCCCTGCAGATCAAATGTTAAACCATTCAACTTCCACTCACGTCATGTCTTCCAACTATTTGCCTTTTATTAAGTGCAACACACAGCGCAGGCAAAGAGTCTGTCACAGGGAAAGTGCCAGCCGGGCATGGTGGCGCACGCTTGTAATCCCAGTACTTTGGGAGGTGGAGACCGGAGGATCCGGGTTCGCAGCCAGCCTCAGCTCTCTCTATCTCTCTCTCTCTCCCTGTCTCTCGTCTCTCTCTACTTAGTGAGGCTCTCCGCAACTTCATGAGACCCGGTTTCAAAATAAAGTATAAAAAATAGGGCCGGGGGCGTAGCGCGGACGTAGAACGCCCCTGGGTTCAATCCCCGGTACCGCAAAAAAAAAAAAAAACAAGGAAAGTGCCAAAAAAATAAAAAGTTTCAGAAGGCCTGCTTCCGTTTTTGCTTTTGGCTTGCTTTCTTCCCATCTCTGTAAATTGCTGGCTGACCCAACGTCGTAAGATCAAAGCGTCTCCCTGCCATTTTCCCACCCATGACTGAGTGGCCGCTGAGCGCATTGATTGCACATCACCGCTGAGCAACTGGGACAATACTCCACTCTAAATTGCATGTTACAGGCAGGGGTGAAAAACTGAGCCACTAAAACCTTGAGTGGGTTGCACCGCTCTGAAGAGAACATTATTAAAAAAAAATCTTGCCACAGGTTGGCATACTATCAACTTGTGCCACCCAACTACGACTGTGATTAAATGTTTGGTGGCTTCTGACCAACCACCTGGCATCCTTGCACACGGAAGCTGACCAAACCCCTTTCTGGCAACCTTGGTGGTTTTCATTAACAGATTTCCCCTCTGCCTTTCCTTGACACCTGCATCTGAGCTGGACTCTGAGAGAATGTGGAAAATCCAAAAGGAATGGCTTATTTTCAGCATAGTATTTTTATGCTGTCTTCAAACTATTGCCTTACATATGTAATGTGCCTCCTGTACAAAAAGGAAGCATTCGGAAAGTGAGTGACCTACATAAAAATCTCATCTCAGCTTAGAAACTTTCTGTGCAAAAAAAAAAAAAAAAGAAAAGAAAAGAAAACGAAAAACTCCATAAAGCTAAGTTAGAAGGATCTGCATTGATTTCGGGAAGTCAGAAGTTATCCGGGCATGAATTCTAATGGGAGCCGCATACAAATCCCTGGACATCCAATACCCTTGACTGCGTTGACTTTTAATTTAGGAGTTTACTAGAGCCTACAGCTATACTGCTGGAGTCTGTGATAGTGTCAGATCCCATAAATGAAGCATGGAAGACTTGGTTAGCAGCCCGGGTAGAATGCCAAAGAATGCCCTGGGGACCTGGTAATTCAGTCCTCAAGGTAGCCTTGGTTTCTGCGAGCCAGTCCTAAATCAGAGCCCCAGAATGGTGTTAGAAGCACTGCAGAGCAGTCTCACATTTTTGCTATCAGCTTCTCACACTTATTTACAAAGCTCTCTTCTCCAGCATTTGCAGGGCAAGGGCAAGGACAGTAAGTCAGAGCTGCCGCATCAAATTTCCCTGCAGGCGGAGACTGCCTGGCACTCTGCTGCTGGGAGAGGTCTCTTCCAGCCCCTTCCTGATTGGTAAGAGGGGCTGGGGAGAAGAGGACCGGCCAGGGAGAGGAGAGCCGGTGCCCCCAGCACTGCAGTTCCAGCAGATGTAGGACAGGAATAACTAGAGCAATTAATAATGGATTGTGAGCATCCCCTACTTCTTTTCACCTGTCTCAGGAATCGATTGAGAGGTGACAACTCTTTGGGCGCCGCCCCGTGAAAGTGGGGAGCTAGGGAGGTACTGCAGGCAGGAAATCTAGTCGATGACTCCAGCTTTCTCTTGTCATAGGTGGAGGTGAGAAGATGCTCTGGAACCTAAGAGACACTAACCTCCACCCTCGCCAGTTCCTCACCCCCTGAGCCTGCACCCCGAGCTCTTCCACCGCTCCACGCGCTAGGCATTCCTCACAACAGACTCCCATCCGAGAGTGTCCATGATTCCCCCCTTTTGACAGAAGTCAGGACTGCAGCTGAAAGAGATGAAGGTCTTGCCTGTGTTTGCACAGTTAAAAGCATTAGAGCACGCATTCAGATTTCTGCCCAGCTGAGACCAAAGCACAGGAAACTGGGCGGTACAAGGAGACACACCTCCATCAAAGCTGAGTGCCCAAAGATCAACCGTGTCCAAGCCAGTACAGCCTCACACCTGAGTGAAATCCTTGAGCACTGATGTGAACATTCCAGAAAGTATAAAACTAGTTATGTTAGAGCCGGCCCATCTCGCACCTCTAGGGTTTAAAGACAGAAGAGAGTTAAGAAAATACTTCCTTTAGGGAGAACTGTCCACCTATCATGGCATTTCTTTTCTCCTTTCCTTGGGAGCCAGGAGGCAAGTGAGTCTCCATTACCTTCAGCCAAGAAAGAAAACCTTCATGGAAACACTAGAAAACTCTGAAATATATCCCCTCAACTTTGAAAAACAAAGATTGGTAGTTTTTCCCCCCCAAAAAAAAAACACTTAAAAAGACTAAAGGAAAGAGTTTGAAGAGAGAGGTATCTCAGTCTGTTTTCTATTGCTACAACAAAATACTGGAGACTGAGTTCTTTATAAAGTAAAGAGGTTTGTTTGGTTCATGTTTCTGGTGGATGGGAGTACAAATAGTGTGGCATCCGCGTCCTGGTGAGGAAAGCCCCTACCCCACCTCTGGCTCCATCACAATGCAGCAGAGAAATGGAAAGGGAACCAGCCATGTGCAGAAGGGGCTGAGCATGTGGGGCGGCCTCACTCGATAACAACGCGCGCTGAAGAGAACTGACTCCCTCCTGCGAGACCGACCCCAGTCCACAAGATCAGCACTAGTCTCTTGCAAGTGCAGTCAGGCCCCAAATGCCTCCCACTAGGTACCCACTTCCTCTCATCACAGATACTCTGGGGACCAAGCCTCCAGCACATGAACCTCTAACGGCAAATAACATCCAAACCATGGCGGGGGGCTGCAGCTGGACTGAGCTGCTCCACTACTGATGGAGGAAATGGACGATATCTCGAGTCGAGACATCCCAGATGCACACTCCGCTGTTGCAGGGAGCAGACCTGTGCTCATTTTAAAAGGATGTGCCTATAGACCTCCCGGAAGGACAAAGGGCTCCACAGTAGAAAGACCCTGTGCACTATAGCACCCCGGAGCCAAGGTCAGGAGCAGCGGGGAGGTGGGGAGACGTCACTTCTAGGAGTCGCAGGAAAGAAAGCCCCAGCTGGAGGAGAAAGGAGCTAGCAAGCAATGGCACAACACAAAATCCAGAGGGAACCATCCTGGACGGCAGCCACACTGGCTGCAGAAAAATGACCCTTTTCTCCCAGTTTGCTCTTGGCTGGGGCAACGTGGGAGAGGTCAGAGATAGCTGCTTTACAGGAGGGAAGGATGTCCATCATTGAAAGCAGGAAGCTGACCACAGCCACCTCTCCCCCTGCAGGCTTGCAAGCCTGGGGCAGGATTGAGCTGGGCAGGACGGAGCTGAAATAAATTAGGAGATGTGGTATAGCACAGCTCCAGGCAGGTGTCATATGATTATCAAACCCAGCTGGAATTTTAATGCTAAAACAGGGGATTGTTGATTTATATGAAAGTAACTAAGAAACTGTGAAGCTTGCTTGGAGCATCATGCAGGAAGCAGGGAGAGGGAAGAGTCACCGAGCCTGTGTAACAGCTATTTCTAAAACGAATAAAGTCGTCCTACACTGACTCCCTCCAAGCCTAGCTCATTCGGTGTACAGCATGTGCATGAGCAATGCTGCCTCCTGGGCATTATGGAAGTCCCTCTTCATCAGCCTACTTCTCAGAAAATTACATTTTAAAGAGCCCTGCAATGTTATGAATGCTATAGATTATTTAACCCATAAGCCTTCGTTTCCTGGTCAGTAGCTACCTAGCAACCCCAGCCCCCTCTCCTCTTAGGCGAAATTAGAAACACTCAGCTCTGCTAACCTGCTAAGTATGCCGTTGGGTATACTGTGCTTAAGATCACAAAACCTTTACATTTCTTGATCCTACCCTAGTCTTCCGTTTTTACTTCTGCCATTTCAAATCAATCTTTTGGAGTGCCCCGTTCACAAGTCCTGTGACTACTGCAGAAGATGCCGGATGCATTCCTCAGGTCTGAGTGCTTTGAGATCGCCCAGAGCAATCATTTCTTGAGTACAAGGAATCGAGGCACAGGGAAGGAAGCAATGTGTCTATCAGGAGTGTTCTCACCCAGCTGGTGCCTCCGCTAGGAGCAAGAGAGCAAGCTGAGAACAGAAGCCAGGAGCTGAAGTGTGCACATACTCGCTACTCTGGACTCTGGCTTTCGATTAGCATCACTTTTAAATGTAAGCTTACACTGTAGGCTTACAGACTCAACACTGTATCTGCGTACAGGACAAAAATGTCAAGGCTTTTGGGGGGTGGACACTAGAGATTGAACTCAGGGACATTCTACCCCTGAGCTACATACACCTGCAGCCCCATTTTATTTTTTATTTGTGAAACAGGGTCTTGCTAAGTTGCTGAGGCTAACCTTGAGCCTGCAATCCTCCTGTCTCAGCCTCCCAAGAATGGGGACCATAGATATGTGCCACCATGCCTGGCTAAAAATGTCAAAGTTTTTAATGCTTTTTCATTTCTAAAAGTTGTCAATATGGAAGTATAACTTTCCTTTTAATTTGAAGATGAAGCTTGTGTGTGTGTGTGTGTGTGTGTGTGTGTGTGTGTGTGTGCACCCCAGCCCTGAAGATGAAGCTTCTAATGGTATCTAGAAAACACATTTTTCTTAAATTTGATATAATATGACCACACTGACTATATAATGTTAAATGAGAAAAAGGGTCCATGTAGTGCATCTATGTAGGACAGTCTAGACTTGTCCCAGCTTGGGGTCCTCAAACATGTTGAATCCAGGCACTTGCAAAGTGTGTGTGACCCACAGGTCCGTCAGACCCCCAGAGACCCCTTTTGGAGCAGACACTGCCAATACCCTGGCATATCTCATCAGATCTTGAAATTTCAGGGTACTCTGCTCAACTTCCAACTGCCTGGGGACTTTCTCTGGCATGCAGAAAGTCTGTTCTGCCCCCACCTAGGGCAGCATGGAAGTTTCCAACAGTTAAAACCTTCCTTGCCTGGCCGTGTTCAACCAATGACTTACTAGAGTTGTTGTCTAAGTATCCCTGCTTTCTCACCCCTCTGCTGAGCTCATTCTAAGACACACATTCTTTGCTGAGTCCTGTGTTCCTTCCACGTAAATTATCAATGACCTGCAAAACGATCCTGATAATTCAATCTTTATTAGGGTTTCCTAAGATCACCCCCAAGAAATTAGTTGTACCAAATCTTTGTCTTGAGGGGTCTGAGTCTGTCGAAACCATACTGAGACCATTGGTAACAGAAATAGTTCTAGAATGGGTTCTGGAGTTGGATCGTGGTAAATTGTGGGGAGCGAGAACTGTGGTTAGCTGTGGCATGACAATTATGAAGCCCCGCAACTGTGGTGTGTTAGGATGGGATTAAGGCGGTGTCTTAGTCAGCATTATCACTGCTATAATCAAAGACCTGACCACATAACTTAGAAGAAGGAAGATTTATTTGCTCGCATTTTCCTTGGGGATTTGGGGGTTCAGTCCAAGGGAGGCCGGGGACCACGGATCTCAGGGCATGGTGGTGGTGGGGAGCAGAGAGAGGGAGAGCACAAGGCTCCACTCTCACATCATGGAGGCTGGAAGCAAGAGAGAGCACGCAAGCAAAGGAGTCAAAGACACGAGTACAATCCCTGCGGCCACACCCCCAGGGTCCCGTCTCCTCCAGCCGCACCCTACCAGCCCAGGCCACCACCCGGATGAATCCATTCCAGTGGATTTATCCAATGCTGAGATTACAACCAAACCCCGCTTCCAACATTGCCACCTTGTTTCCCTGAGGGCTGCGGGGGGGGGGGGCATCCTATTTCCAAACCATTACAGGTGGAAAGGGATACACAAGCTTATGCACTACTGATAGACTTTGAGAGATGTTATTAGGACCCTGAGACTTGTTTATTAGCTGGTTTCTTAAATGCCATTGATGTGCTAAAGGAAAAGCATCGAGATTGAGGTGAGCCCATCAGAACACAGTGTGGAAAGAAGACTTCCAGGGTCACACTTAGAGAACCCCAATTCTTGCAGCTGAATGTTCAACTGCTGACTATGTAGCCTGGACCCTGAAAGGGAGATTAGTAGTTATAAGAAAATGCTGAATTCAGAATGCCAGCAAGTTTAGGAAAGCCCCAGAAGAGAGAAGGAGTGGGATTCAGAAAACGGGGATGGGGACACCTGGCAGAATGGGCTGGAGAAACATGAACCCCCAGACTCCCCTAAATGTTCTAAGCTAGCAGAAGTTATTCACTCTCTTTGATGGGAAGTAGCAGCTTTCTCTTGTCTACAGATCCTACAGAATCCTCCCTGCGGTAGGTGCCTCACCGATGACAGACATTGCTCATCTCTCGAGAGTTGCCCTACCTCCTCTGCTTGCTTCCATGTCAATGAAATCTTAGCATGATCCTTTGGACTAGGGTCCCTGCTATTAAAGAAAAAGGATTTTCTATCAAAATCTGGCCCCTATGCAGGATCCACCTAAAAAATAATCGAAGGGATCAGGAGAACATGACTGGAAATGGATCGGGATAGTATTCAACTAAAGGAGGTAGACTATAATACTAAATAAAGGAATTATTTTTGAACTGCAGGAGTACTCTCCTGTGCTTCAGGATGGAGCAACCTAGCAAAAACACCTGAGGCTGATTTGATTCTAATAATCTGACAGAATAACTCCTTGAAGCAGGGGGCAGGGAATTCCTACAGTAAATGAGATGGGTTATCAGAACTACCTTGGAAGGGCACTGAGGAGGGAGTCAAGGCTCAGACATGCAGTCACGCGGGGATGTGTGTATTACATAACATCAGAGAACCAATCAGCTGCTTATGTTCCTCAGGGGGCCAGAGAAACAAATAAGGAATGTGCTAGGGAGTGACACATGGGTATTTGTTAAAACGTTCTGTGCCGGCCATTGTCTGCAAGGCGGGATTGATGGTAGGGATGGTTCTGTGCAGCTGGGCTCCACGGTGTCCGTGGGGATCACGCACAGCAGCCTGGAATCGCAGTGGACAGGTGGCGATGCTTACCCATCAGAGGCATGGAAGATAAACTAACAGTAACAGCAACAGAGCTAAAATGGCATCCGAGAACCCCAGCTCACAGAACGTGACAAAAAATCAAGATGCTCCTCCAGGCAAAAGTGTCCAGACCTGAGCTAACTCTCAGACCCAAAGCCATCGATGAAGAAGGTTCTGGAACTGCTTGAAGAAGGTCACTGTGACACCATCACAAGTACAAATAGCAATCTCCCCAGTCCTCCTCCTGTGGCTGTTTCTTAGAATACCGACAATGCCCACACTATTTGAGGACTGTTGGCTTCGGGTTGTGAGCAGACACTACTGGGAAACTCAAAACACCATCATAGTCCCACTGGTAGAGTGGAGCCTATGGAGGTCTAAACAGAGGTCTAAACTGGGTCCTTCTTACTGGCCGCAAACCCTCCGTGTCATTCCTCCAGTCCCTGAATGCATAAGTAGGACAGATACACTTAGCTACCAACAGAACCCTCACCTTTGTTCTCTAACCAAGATACAAACAGCCACGGGGGCAGGAAAGGTGAACTCCAGTCTCTAATTCTGCCCCTTCTCCCATACCAGATAGTAAATCAAAGCAATGTGTCATTATGGAAGGAATGGCAAATTAGCACCACCCTCCAAGTCTTAAAGAATACAGGATGGTCTAGTCCCTACAAAACCCACTGGGTCATAGAAAATGATAGTGGATTGTAGTAAGCTTAGCTAAATGGAAGATTTAGTCGCTGCAGCTGTTCTGTGTGGGGATTTCTTACTAGAAGAAATTAACAGTTTCTTCAATATAGCATGAGATAGATTGATGATGATGATGATGATGATGATGATGATTGATTGATTGATAGATAGATGATAGATAAATAATAGATAGATAGATGATAGATAGACAGATAGATTGATAGATGATAGATAGATAGTAGTTAGATGATATAGATAGATGATAGATAGATAGATAGATAGATGATAAATAGGTAGTAGATAGATGATATAGATGATAGATAGATAGATAGATGATGATAGATGACAGATATAGATAGATAGATCGATAGATAGATAGATGATAGATAGATAGACAGACAGATAGATAGATATGCACAAATACAGTATGCAGCTATTGATCTGTAGAAGGATTCTTCTCGGTTCCTCAGAAACCTTGGTCACTTGCACTGGACAGCAGCCCACATTCAACATCTTGCCCAAGGTCGGTGTCAACTCTCCTGCTCACTGCAACAATATAGTCCCAAAAGGACTTTGATCATCTGCACATTTTACAGAACATCCTGTTACTCCACCATGCTGCCAACAGTATGTTAACTGGACCTAGGGAGCCAGAAGTGGTAAATCCCCCGGACACCTTGGTAGGACAGGGCACCAGGGCAGATTCCGTGGCCTGATGCACTGGCAAATTTTTTAGGGGTCTAAAAGTCTGGGGCATGTCAGAATATCTCCTCCACAGTGAAGCACGAATTATTGTGCTTTCTCTTCTATCACTAAGGGCTCATTTAGATTTTGGAGATAATAACATAGCATACAGAATTTGGGAAGACCACTCAACTCGTTTACCAAACGACTTGGAAAACTGCCATTTGTGAGCAAAGCCCAGGGCAAAAGAAGTCTGTGCAGCAGTCTCAGACTATGGCCATACGAGGCCTGTCACTTGGGCCATATCCCATGGTGGAGTCATGGGGCTATGGTTTATGGCAGAGTCTCTGGAACACCAATCTCTGGAATAAATATTCACAATGCTAACCTCTAGGATTCTGGAGCAAGGCAGAACTTCACAGCGGAGGACTAGTCACTTTTCAGAAAGTAGCTTCTAGCATGTTTCTGGGACCTCGTAGAGACTGGGTACCTAGCTATGGGACATCATGAAGTTGTCATGGGCTGTCATTAGCAGCATATTGTCTTCAGTCTCTAGGTCATGGTAGCTGTCCATCGTACACAGGAAATCATACATTCAGGATTGAGTGGAGTGATCTAGAAGTGACAATCTACATGAATAGGTAGCTCAGAGACCTGCCCACCAAACTTATTACACAGACATGCATGCTCACAACTATGGGTTCACGGAGGGTCCCCCAAGATCAGCTGATAAAGAAAGAAGAATCTTGGGGTTGGTTCATGTATGGCACAGTTGTTAGTTGGAACAGAAAATGAACAGAGGCTTCAATTGAATCCTACTCAGGAGTAATTTTAAGATACAATGGTGAGGAAGGGTCTTCTCAGAGCTAATTATTTATCTAGTTATCGGTTAGTGTGGAAACAGAGTGGCCTAAAGTAGGTTGAGCTTGGATTTTCAGAGCATCGCTTAGCTGATTGGCCAGAGGCCTAAGAGGAGCAAGATTGGAAGACTGGAGGTAGAAGGTCTGGGGAAGGAGGTGAAGGTAGACCTATGAGGGCCAGGAAAAGTGTACAGCCCTGGTGGGCAAAGAACAGCCATTGGGAAAGTATCCACTTTAAAAAGTCCCTAAGCAACCAGTCATACAGAATAACTTACCCAGTGGAGCTCATTCAGATTCTGTCATGCAGATATCTCCTCGACGTTTATACAATGGCGCATGAACGAAGGGGATGAAGGTTCCACGTGGGCTCCATCTCATGGAGGCTGATGGGGCTGTAGCCACTGCTAAGTGGTCAACCTGCCTACAGCCGAAACTAATGCCCACAACAGAAACTAATTCTATACAGTACCATCTTTTGAGGAGAAAAGCCAATGGCTTGATGACCGCAGTTTTATTACATCGGATTTCTTCCATTTTGCAGAGGCCAGCAATGTAGCCTTGCTGAGATTGGCAACTACCCCAGGGATACAGTTGCCTCTCCTGCTTAGAGAGCCTTGGCCAGTACTGTCCAAGAGCTGGCAAGGTATCGATTGATTGTCACAAGATTCTGTACAACATTGCCTTGGCATTTCATGGTGAAAGAGCGGTGACAATGAGTACATGACCTCAAGATCCACTGGTCCTACTGTGTGCTGCACAGCAGAGCTCACAGGATGTTTGAGAAACATTTAGAGGCTGAGGTGCTAGCTGGGGGTGGGGGGGTGGCATCCTATAAGGTTGGAATGCAGTTTACTATCTGGGGCTCTGTCTCAATACCTGGAATTGGGGTGGGTCTGGGAACCAAGAGAGGAGAGTATGAGGGGCCCCCTCACTGTTAATCCCAGTAAGTTATTTGAAGAGTTTGTGCTTCCTGCTCCTGTGAATTCAGGGCCATTTGAACTTTAGAGCTAGTTCCTAAGTGGTGAAAATCCTGTAAGAGACAGAATAAGAGCCACTGAGCATAAAGCGACAACTCCTTCCTGCTCATTATTCTTCTTCACGTTGATACACCAGCTGACAAAAAAGAGTTATTATGGTGGTAAGGAAAAGAGTTATTATGGTGATAAGAATAACTGACCCTTCAGGACAAGACAGCATTTCTTACATGTAGCAGAGGAAAGTATGTCTGGAACTGAGGGGACTTATAGGGCACTTGTGGAGAAAGTGTGTGTGTGTGTGTGTGTGTGTGTGTGTGTGTGTGTGTGAAGGTGACCACCATCTTGGAGCATCAATGACAGAATGGAAAAGACTTCCTGTGGGTATGAGTGGATCTGAGCCATGTTGGGGCAGACCATAGCAGATGTCGGTGCCTCACCACATACGCTCATGTAGCGCATGTGCGTAGCGCATGTAGCGCATGAGGCTGACTTGCAACTATTTGATGGCTCTCTCTGGCGGCCAGGGCCTCTGCCCATGCACATCACAGCTCAGAAGTGCAACGTTCAACCAACGACTGTAAGACATTGAGGTTAACCCTGAGGTTCATGTTCTGCACAATGTCCTAGAGTTCCCAGTGAGCTCCAGTTAGCCAGACACTTGCTTGATTATGAGCCCTTTATTGCCTGACATCTCTCCCTGTCCCCCACTTCCCACGCTCAGCAGGGTGTCCTAGGATTAGCCCCAAATAAAGTACCTGCACTCTGATCTCTGGCTCAGCATTTACTTCTAGGAGAAACCAAACTAAGAAAGATTCCCAGGCCATTCTTAGAGGGATTACCACATAAGACACTCTAACAGGGACCAAGAAAGTCCTGTGGCATGGACTAGATTATTTCTGTTGACCAGGTAATGAGCGATATTCTGGATACAAACAGAACACGGCACCTTTCTGGTCCCACTGGAAAGAGCAAGAGACTGCAGCCTCACTGAGGGGGAGGGGAGGGGAGGCGAGGCGAGGAGAGGCTGGCTGCCAATGGGCAGAGACTCAATTCCAATGCATGTCCTGGCAGGTTAAACACATGGTCCCTTTGTCAGGTCCACTCACCTGGCCCTTCCTGGGAATCGATCCCTCTCCTTCCTTTGACAAGCTTTCTGCAGTTAGCTCCCACCCGGCAGTTCTCCTTCTACATGACTCTTGCTCACTTCTCTAACCCGACCACGTGCTCCTGCCACCCTGTTCTCCATTCCTCCTTGAAACGTACTTCCCTCTTATTCATTTATAATTGACACGGAAGCCTCATTAAACCCAGAATCCATACCTTTAACGATTTTTTTAAATAGCTTCTCTTTTCTGAAGTGCTGAGAAAGTTTCTTTTTCACTCCCTTCCAGAAGATAAAAAGAAATATATGTAGACTGTCTCTCATTAGCAGCAAAACATAGAAAAAATTAAAACAATTAGAACACTCTGTTACATATGTAGAAACACAACATAAAAATATTAATAGGATGTATTTCTTGATGGCGAAATTAGAGAAGCATTTTATTCCTTTTTTCTTGTCTGTTTTCCTCATCTCCTAAAAGATATTACATAGAACAACTGCAGACATCATTTTAGAGCACATAGATTGTAGAATCTAAATCAATGTGTGTTCATGTGTTTTGCCTGTAATAGGAGCAAGGAACTACTGAATTCTTGCTCACTTTGACTTCAATTTATTTCCCCGTGATAGCCTTTCAAATTTAAAACATGTGCACACAAGTAAAAACAACTCAAATTCTGTGAATTAGAACATCACTTAGTTATTTACAGAAATAACGAAACTCTGAATACTTTCTTTCGGGTGTATTTATAATCATACATAAAAATTTTTAATCTAATGAATATTGAATAGTCACAGGAAAATCCAATCATAAAAACAATTCTATTTTCAACTAAGTTTAAAAACAAATTAATATGACAGCTGATTCTGTCTAAAAATGAAAGACCGTCTAGTAGACCACAAATAAGCACAGGAAATTCACTCTTAGGAAATTCTTCATAAAACAGCTAAAGATCATCTGGTCTGAGAAGAGGAATAAAAAAGATAGTTACTATCCTTCAAGATACACAAGGGACTTTTTTGAGCTGCTCCTTGGACTCCTCAAGAATACACTGGAAAATAATTCTGAGGCACAGGATGAGCATCTATCAAATTGCATTCATTTAAACCCTAAGTATAAGGAAATTACCAAAAGAGAGCAAGTAAAATTGGAAAACTTTTCACTCGATTCTAGATGAAGTTCCTTCCTGTCTGGAGCCATTTAACAAATAAAGTATGTCAGGGGATTGAAAATTCAAAATTGCATGTCCAGTACTAGAGAGTAAAATTAAATTTAGTGCAAGTTCACTTACCAGAGCTCACAGTAACTAAGAGGGACTATTGAACAACAGCCAAGGGTCACGTCTAGAATAAACTGCTGGCCACATAGTAAGCATTAAGCTGAATCACATGACATTGCCTATGTATGATCATCTTTTACAAAACAAATGACAATTTTATGTGGTTCAGTCTAAGATTTTGTCTCATGCTTGCACAGCTTCAAAACACTGAGAAATGTAATCTTTGGTGGTAATCCTGATCTGAAAAGCTACATGCAAGAAATGGTGCTGATACGTTTTTAACCTCGTCTTCATAAGATGTTAAGCTGGAGGAGGGAAGAAGGACTCCACAGAAGCCGACACTCAGTTTTCCACTAATGGTCAGTTCCACGTGATCAGAGACCTGAGTTCTTCTCTGGAGGTTTCACATAATAGAGATAATTCATCAGAAAACTTGAATTCAAAGAGAACTTTCTTAGTGAAAAACAGTTGGGAGTCTCCTCAAAAGATTAAAAATAGAACCACCATATGATCTAGCAATCTCACTTCTCAATATACAGCCAAAGGAAAGGAAACCGGTATATCAAAGAGATATGTCTAGCCCCATGTTTATTTCAGCATTATTCCTAACAGCCAAGATCTGGAACCAACTAGAGCATACAGTGGATAAGTGAATAAAGAAAGTGTGGTGTGTATGCACAGTGGAATACTAGTCAGCCATTAAAAAGAATGAAATCCTTTCATTTCCAACACCATGGATGAACCTGGAGGATATTATGTAAGGGAGGCAGAGAAAAAAATAATACATGATCTCATTCATATGTAGAATTCAAAAAATTTGATCTCATAGTAGCAGACAGTAGAGTGGTGACTGCCAGGGGCTGGGATGTTTGGGTGGGTGGGTGGGATGGGAGAGAAGTTTGGTCACAGGATAAAAGAATTCAGTTAGACAAGAGGAATAAGTTCAAGAGACCTACTATACAACATGATGAATATAGTTAACATACAGTCACACATCGCTTGAAGATGGGGATGCATTCTGAGAAATAATGTAGTCAGACATTTGTGGTTGTGCAAACATCGTTGGGTGTAGTTACACAAAATGAGAAGGCTATGATGTCACTAGGCCATGTATTCTTATAGGGCCACCATCAACATGAAGCCAATCGTTGACTAAAACATTGTTATGTGCCATATGACCGTATAGTATTCCTGCAGAATGCTAAGAGCGTGGATATGAACTGTTCCTGCCACAAAAATGGTACCTATGTGAGGTGATGCATATGTTAACTAGCTAGATTTTGTCATTCCCCAATGTATATGTCCTTCAAATCATCACAATATATATGTCATAAATATGTACAATTTTATCTGGCAATGTAAAAAAATAAAGTAACTGTTTATTTCCCCAAAGCTACTTGTATGAACTATCCATGTTGTTCTCGATCTGGTTTCTGCAGTCCGGAGCATCACAGCTAACTTAGCAACACTAGGAGGAGAAGTTATTCTCCTTGAGAAATTCCTCAGTGTGGCCTTATCAGCCATTTTTATGTAATACATTAACATAGCTGTTATAGTTAGATATAAAATGTCCCCTAAAGAGCTCATTTATTAATGTTTGGAGTTGACATAATTGAATCTCTTTTTTTTTTTTTTTTGCGGTACTGGGGATTGAACCCAGAGGCATTCTCCTCCTGAGCTACACCCCCAGCCCTATTTTTTATTCTTTATTTTGAAACAGGGTCTCAGTAAGTTGCGGAGGGCCTCACTAAGTAGCTGAGGCTGGCTGCGAACCCAGATCCTCCGATCTCAGCCTCCCAAGTACTGGGATTACAAGCGTGCACCACCACACCCAGCTCATAATTAAGTCTTGAGGATTGTAATCCCAGCAGTGGATGAATCCATGACAATGGATTTATCCGGGTGGTGACCCAGGCCAGTAGGGTGTGACTGGAGAAGGTGGGTCCCTGGGGGTGCAGTCTTGGGGATTATATATGGTTCCTCCTCCCCCTGCTCTCTCTCTCACTCTTGCTTCCGGCCTCCATGATGTGAGGAGCACAACCCGTATGCTCTCCCTCTCTCCGCCTCCCGCCACCATGCTCTGAGATCTCCTGTCCCCGGCCTCACATGGACTGAACCTAAGACTGTAAGAAAATCAATCTTCTTTCCTCTAAGTTACATGGTCATTCTTTTAGATTATAGCTGCAAGAATGCTGACCGGAACAATAGTCACTGAAATGACCATGCACAGGCGGTTACAGGGGAAGACCGTGGACGCACCAGATGCTCGGGAGACATTGTCTTTGCTTGCTTTCCTGTCGACCAGCGACATAGTCCTGACCGACCTCTGCCCGGCTCCTGTCCCAGAACCTCTCCCCAAGGTTAAATTGTGGCTTCATCTCTGTTATAGATCATGTGGCTTCTTGAATTTAGGAGATCCTTCAGGAGTACTTTAAGGGGATTATCATTTATTTCATCCTTTTTGAAATAATCTCTTGTGTTGGAAACCTTGACATCAACTCTCCTGGTTTTCCTTCCACCCCTCTGGACTTTTACCAAATTCTCAGATCAATTTCTCCTTCTGTACAACCTCTGAATTTGGTGGCTCCTCGGGGCGGCATCTTGGGCGCTCCTCTTTTCCTCTTCTCTCCTTGATATCTTCCATGCCTGTGGCACTAGTAGTATCTACGTGGTGATGATTTGCAAATTTCTATCTCTGTCCAAGAGCTCTTTTCTGAGATCCAGCCCCACAACCCAACTGTCTACTTGACATTCCCACTTGGATCTGCCTCCCTCCCAAGCAGCACTAGAAGCCCAACTCTCCATTTTTCTCCCTAGAAGTCATTCTGTCATCTCCACCTCAGTAAAGAACGCCCGAATCTCATCAGTCGCCAACATCAGAAACTCAGAAGTCATCTCTGACACCTCTCCTTTGTAAAAGCACCGCGACCATCGCTAAGTCCTGTCATACATACAACATACGGCATCTATCTAAAGCTTACCTACCTCTCTCACCGTACATCGCCACGTTCTAGCCATCCCACCATGTCTCACCTGCACTACTGCAAGAATACCATCTACAAGCGTGCTCTCCACAAAGCCCAAAAGAACAAACATTTAAAAGCACAGACCAGGGCTAGAGAAACAGCTCAATGGTAGAGCACTTACTTGGCATGTATGAGGCCCCTTTGGTTCAATTCCCAGCATCACAAAAAAAATATAAGTAAATAAATGAAAGTACAGATCAGATCAGGTCAGCGCCGAGGGTAAAACCTTTTGAGAGCTCTTAGAACATAGTCCAAGAGCCTGCATGGTTTTGATCTATTCTCTGCCCGTCTCTCCAGCCTCGTCTTGGACCACTCTCTGCCATTCCTAGCCCTGTCCTCCCACACGAGGCATCTGACCTGCTATTCTTCCCCCTCCAGTTCCTGCCCTGATATTCCGCCTACACACTCTCTTAGGCTTCTGCTGAAATGTTACTTCTCTAAAGAGGATTCTTCTTGATGCTTCAAACTAAATTAGGTCCCCCTATTATTCTTCCTTATAGTAACCTACACTTTTCCTTAAAGGCTTTAACATTAACAATTTTATTTATACTTGTGTGTTTTAAATGCCTTTCTCTCCCACTAGTCTACAAGTGCCATGAGAAAAAAGTATCTATTTTGTCCACCAAGATCCTGGAGCCTAGCATACTGTATAAAACATAACTGCTATTTAATAAATATTTGGGGACTCTGATTCAGCTCTTGACATTAAGAACATATTTTCCTGTACAACAGCTGTTAGAAAAGAAAAATATCAAATTTCTTGTCTTTTCTGGAATTGTATCAATTCAGTTTGATATTGAAGGTTACTTTTTGCTGATCAGAAACTGTTTAGCCTTCACAAATTAAGGGTTTTTAAAAGAAAATCCATTATCTTCATAATTTGCTTATCATAAATACAGAATGAGAAATAAATATTTCAAATTTCCACTAGAAAAACAGTAACAAAGTGGGATTCTTTACAACCTAAGTAGAGAATTGAGTTCCAGCTCAAGATGGTAGATTACATACATATGTTTACACCCCTCCCCCCAAAGATCTGATTAAAATGACAATAATTTATCACAAAAAAGAAAAAATTCGTAGCAACTCAAGAGGAAAGAGTTGCTGTTCAGAGGTCAAGGACTTGGATAATTTCTAGAAAACAGGAGCAGGTGAAATTGTGCAGATGAAAATGGGGAGGATCTGGACAGGAAGGCTGTCATCAGAAATGCACAGAGGTAGGGCTGAAAGGAGTTCAATGGTAGAGGACTTGCCTAGCATGTGCCAGACATGGTGTTCGATCCCCAGAACCAGGGGGAAAAATGTGCAGAGGAAAGGCTGTGGGGTAGGGGGTAGAGAAGAAGGCTGCAGAGAGAGTAGAAGCCATTTTTGACAGCACAGCTCCAGAGCAGCTGAGTGAAATCTTGGAGCCAGAGGGGGAAGGGGCAGAGGTCAGGTGCTCCACGACAGGCCTGTCTGCAGAGCACCCTGCACCCCCACACCTACATGTGCAAAGGGACTGTGGCAGGAGCAGACTCCCCCAGATGAACATCAAACAGATGTTCTCCAAACAAAATGAGTGATACATCTGCAGAGGGCTGGGTTCCTAAGAGGAATGTGGATTGCACAGAATCCATCACTGACTTACAGGAGCCAGCCTGACTGTACATCCCGGCTCATCGCTCTGAGCTGACACACCCACCCACATGCCCTACAATCAGTCAGACTTGTGCTCAGGAAGGAGACAGCCCTGCACAACACACCAGCTACTCAGATCCAGCCGTCAAATCCTATAGAGCTCATCCTGGGTAAAGCACATGTCATAGGGTATTATACTAAGTGCGCTGGGCAAATATATTTGGAATGGGTAAACAAAATAGTGAAAGATAAATTAAATACTTCAGAGAATGTGTTGTCTAGTAAAAGGCATATAGTCATCATTCCCAAAATGTTCTCTTGCTGTTCTCAAAGCATGTAGCATTTGCATCTTACCACCTGCTCTGCCCAGTTTCTGGAACTTTCTCTTCTTTCTGATTTTATTCTCTGGTTCTGCTTTTTTCTTTATAACAACTATGGAGATTCCTCTAAAGCTAAATATATGATTGTTTTTTTCTCTCTCTCTCTTTCCCTCTCCATCCACTCTACAGCAATTTGTTTCATTCATTCATTTCCCCAGCTCGTCTTAGTGCCCCATCTTCTTGATATCTCACTCGGATTTCCCCTGCTCACTTGAGAAACCATCATCAGCCATCTGTCTCTCCATCGAGCTGTGACAGCACCTTCTTACAGTCAGTTTCATGAGATTTTGAATCAGTCTTAATTAACTTCTCTCCTTCATTTTATATATCCAGCCACCCATCTCCCAAACCTGCCAATATATCATAGAAGCATCGTATGATTTAAATTTAATCTCATTCCACAAAAAGATCTGAGTGGCACATAGAAAGCACATATCGTAAAATAGTTCACTGTACATTTAAAAAGCAGAACTATAGAAAACATAAATCAGGACACAAATGCGGCATTAAAGAGGGATGAAACAAACATATGTAGACTATAAAAGCTTACTACAATTGTTCTAATTTAGCAGCAATTCAGTGTTCAACAACCTGATGGAACAAAACAGGAGACATCAATTTTGTAGTTCTCCATGTCCCAATTATGAATGTTGCTTTTGTAAGGTGAGGCTTTAAGGAGGCTCAATAAATAATGACCCTCTTTTCTACCCAGCTCATGTATCAACTGAAAGCTAGAAGAAAGTAGGAAGAGTAATCTAATCATCTAAAAGGAGATGTCACCGATAAAGCTGAGGTCTGAGAACATGACTTATTATGCAGGCGAGTGGCATGGGTAAGTGTTGAACCCAGAAATGGACTCAGCTAGACCCAGTCTAGTGGCCCTGGTAGAGGCAGGCCTGACTCCTGAACACAGTTGGTTCATGCTCTGTGGGCAGACTGACACCCGAACAGGAGAGGAGAGGCAGGGAACCAGCTACCACTGCCCAGCTCTTCTCCCAAAACCACCAATCCCACCCCAGAGAGCAGTGCGAGGGGAAAGAGGTGTGAGGAGTGTCTACATGTAACTTCATCCACATGGTACCAAGGTCATAGGAGGAAAACTTCTTGTCCTCAACATAGGATCCCTGAGGGATGTAGCTTATACAAGGCATTTGACAACATCCCTGTCATGAGTTCAGTAATGAGTTTGCTAAGACTGAAACTAAAAGCCTGGTTGTAACACAGAAAACCAGCTCAATGAATGCAGTTCTGAAGGGTCTCAACAACAAAAAACTGCAGATTTCCAAACAAAAAGCTTCATCAAGCCACACCTTTGATAAATAAAACCTTCACTCTCTTATTTTTTCCTGGGTTAACAAGAATAGACTAGTCGACTTAGAATTAATATCTTCCCATTTCATCCCCAAATTATACATTCTTTCTGTAGGCACCATTTCTATCAGCTGCATAGGTGTTCCATGAAGGTGGCATTCTGGAGTGGCATGTTATTTCCATCTGGAAATCCTGCTTCTCAACTTTCAGACCTCAGCCATCCTTGAAAGCAGTTTTAAAATCACAAATACAAACACTCCTTCTTTACGAAGCATTCTCTGATTTCTCCAGACCATCGCGATTTCTATCTCTTCTGTATCAAAAACTCTGTGCATATAATTGTGTGTCGTTCACTCCTGTCTTATACATATCCTGTCTACTTAACCAGACTTTAAACTCTTTCAAAGATCCAGAGAATATTTTGAACTCGGACTTCTCTGTATTAGCTATCTGTGCCACAGGACTGAGTGATGATAGGTGATTAATAAATAATTAAATGATAAACCAATCAGCCAATCTGAGTAGACATCAGAGAAGAGATTTTTTAAAACTGGTTTTGCAAGTCAGATGCTCCAAAGATCTAAATTGGGTATTGTAATGATTTTGATTCAGAATGTCCCCCTAGCCCTCCGGTAGCAATGTTGGAGGTGGGGCTTGGTTGCTAAGGAGGAGCTGCAGGGGGTGTGGCTTTGGGGATTATATATCCTTCCTCCTCCCCCTGCTCGCTCTCTCTTGCTTCCAGCCTCCATGATGTGAGAGCAGAGTCCTTGCCCTCTCGCTCTCTCTGCTTCCTGTCACCATGCCCTGAGACCTAAGACCCCAGCCTCACATGGATTGAACCTGGATTCTCCAAGAAACTGGGAGCAAAGAAATCTTCCTTCCTCTATGTTGTGTGGTCAGTTGTCTTGGATTATAGCAGTAAGAATGTGGACTGAGATAGGTATAATCTTTCAAAATAGTCAACTGAGGCTATAAGAAAATCAAGACTTTTAAGTAGGTTTACAAACACAATAGTCCACCATATACGTTGTTCCTACTTCCCCATATAAATTGATATGGGGAATGGGTGGGAAAGGTTGATAGGTACTAAGTTTCCAATTGATAGGAGCAGGAATTTTTGGTGTGCTACTGCCGGCAAGGTAGCTAAAGAGGATAATAATGTACTATACATTTCAAAAAGCTGGAAGAAAGAATTTTGCAAGTTATTATAAAGAAATTATAAATGTTTGACTGAGCGTGGTGGTGCACAAGTAGCTGTAATCTCATCTACTTGGGAGGCCAAGGCAGAAGGACTGTAAGTTTAAAGCCAGCCCAGGCAATTTAGCAAGACCCTATCTCAAAAATAAAAAGGGCTGGAGATTTGACACAGTCTAAACTGCCCCTGAGTTCAATCCCTAGTACCACCCCCCCCAAAAAAACAGAAAGAAAGAAGGAAATTATAAATGTTTGAAGAGATATGTTTAACCTGATTTAAACACTGCACTATGTATGCATGTATTGAAACATTACATGGTACCCCATTTATACGTATAACTATATTTTCATACACCAGTTTTAAAATAAAATTCAAAAATAAGATTAAAAATGATACATATGCCTGAAGAAAGAGGAGACGGCTTATAACAAGATACTGTAATGGGTCTGTGAGGTTTGGATGTGAATCTGAACTCTCACCAGTTGTGTAATCTGTCTTTTAATTTTGAAATGTTTTAATTCCTCAGCAAATATGAAAGAAAAATCACAGAGAGCCCACTGATATTCTATAGTGATATAGACATGATGTGCCCACACTTCCCTTTGGTCAAACTAGCTGAAAAAGATGCTGGAGATCTTAGGATATGGAGGCTCACAGCTGTGTGATCTTGATCAAGTTACTTCAACCTCGCCAAGTCTGGGTTTTCTCGGGTACAAACCAGGGACGTAGGTAATAATTATGCGCTCTTCATAGACTTCCTGTACAGATTCCATTTTTAAGATACTTGGCATGTATCTGCTGTTGTTGATACTCTCACAAAAATCTGTAGTTTTCCTCTTACAATGCAGGACTTATCACACTTGTTATAATTGTTCATTTAATTGCCTTAGTCTCCATGAAGGTGAAGCTCTGAAAACTTAATCGCCATTATATCCACAGCAAAAAACAAAAACAAAAACATGGGCTGTGTTTTAGGGCAACAATTTAAAAGATTATACTTTAATCCCTGCCTATAAGTGCTATTGTAGTTTCCTTGTTGAATCCTTAAATACTAATCAATTTTAAGGATTATTACCAGGTAATTTGTGTTCATTACAGAAAATGGGTTTTAAAGGACAAAAAGGAGAAAAATAAAACTCACACATAATCCCAATACCCGCTAATAACCACTCACTGTTAATATTTATGCATGTTCTTCTGAACTTTGTTAATATGCAGGCCTTATAAGGATATCTGTATGTATGTTTATTTACTGTGTTTTACCTTTTCAAATGCACAAATACAAATCAAATATCCCTTCTTTACCCTTCACATATCCTAAAATTTGCAGCTTAATTGCTTCTTTATGGCTTGCTTAACTTTTAAGGGAGCTGATCTGCGTCTTATTTGCCTTAAAATTCCTTGGGACTTAGCACACAGTAGTTAGAACCATTAAAGTTTTAAAAATGATTACAGAATGATGACTAGCACTTTTGGAAAGATACCTTCTTGCAAGTTGTGCCATAATCCTTCCTATGAACTAAGACCTTGATCTGTTTTGAGGATATGTTTCAGGAGAAACAAAAACTATAAAATTTGGACTCCTGGAGCCAGGCGTGGCAGCACACACTTGTAATCTCAACAGTTGCGAGGCTGAGACAGGAGGATCACAGGTTCACGGTCAGCCTCGGCAACTTAGCAAGGCTTTCAGCCACTTAGACTGTTTACAAATAAAAAATAAAATAGGGCTGTGGATGTAGCTCAGAGCTAGAATGCCCCTGGGTTCAATACCCAGTATCACACACAAAAAATCAGACTCCTGGATTCTACCAATAAATGACCTCATTGAGATTTTTACATACTTAAAAATAAAAGGCAGTTCTCTTAAAATATGAGCTTGTACCACCTCGAAGCATAGCACAGAAGTGATGAGCATTGTAGAAAAGTTAATTTTAGTCCAAAGAAGACTTTTGTATTTCAGATTTGTGAAGACCGTTCTTTAAGAGGCATTGCTGAAACTGTAAAACCTTCCAATGTAAACTATGTTAGTAGCTTTTCTGAAGTTCTCAACCTGCCATCTGACAGGAGCTGGCTCGATTCCTGGTAAGAAGCTCTCTGTCATCCAGCCTGTGAGCTTTGGACCATCCCAGAGCTTGGACCCAGAGCTAATCCAGATTTCATAATTTGCCTTTTTCAGTTTGTTGGGTTGCTGATATCTCGGAAATATACCTGTTTTTTTCTTCTTTTTAATGGAAGTAGTTCCGAGTCTTCATGTGATCCTCTGTCTAATCCCATAATCGTCCTTATCTCCCTATTTCCACGTGTTCTGATCCCTCCTTTTTGTTACCTGTGTGTCATTTTATCTAATACACGTCTGCATGTTCAGGTTCTTTGTGAGGTAACTGGCAGTCGGTTCCTTCTATATCTACTTTTTAATCCTGTGTGTCCACTTTTCTAGCTAAATAAAAATATTGATATATACAAAAGAATCGTGTATGTTATGAAGCAAAATGATAAATATTGAGAACCTGTTTCCTTTTAAAACCTGACTTTATTCAATATCTAGTAGATAGTATTATATTCAACAGGCTAATAAAACAATGAGATCAGATAGATAGATGATAGATAGATAGATAGATAGATGATTAGTAGATAGATAGATGATAGATATAGATAGATAGATAGATAGATAGATAGATGATAGATAGATGATAGAATATAGAAGATAGATAATATATAGATAGATAGATAGATAGATAGATAGATAGATGATAGATAGATGATAGAGTTGGGGTGTAGCTCAGAGATAGAATGTCTCTTGGTTCAATTCTCAGTATCGCAAAAATATTAACTTTTTTAAAATCTGACAACAGAAAGATTTTGCATATTTTTGTTTGTATAAAAGTTCATCTACCTTTTAGGGGGGGGGTACTTTGGATTGAACCCAAGGGCATTCTACGTCCGAACTACACTCCCAGCCCTATTTAAGCTTTATTTTGAAACAGGTTTTCACTATGTTGCTGAGAATCTCACTACATTGATGAGGCTGGCTATGAACTTCCAATCCTCCTATCTCAGTGTCCGAAGTACTGGGATTACAGGAATGAGCCACCATGTCCAGCAAGACCATACATCTTCGTTACTCTTCATTAATCTTGTAAATATTTAAATTATATACCATATAATACTATACTTGTATTTAATCATGCACAGGTACCATATGTCTCATAATTGATTTCAGTTATTGATTCTTCCCTACCAACTTAGGAAGTAAATACTTGTACTTCCCAGCTAATTTTTATAAATGAGACTAAGGTTGAATGAGGCTCAACATCTTTCCCCACATCACAAAGTTTGCAAAAAGAAGATTGCCTATTAATAGTTTGAATAAGGTGTTTTTTAATATTCATCATTAAAATACTGTTTTTATGAGGAAAATCCAAAGTTAATCATCAAATGCCAACAGTAGATGAAGTCAAATGGAAATGTCTAGTGTCTAGATCATTTCGGCTGAGTCTGTTTTGTACAACTATAACAGAATCCCTGAAACCAGGTAATTCCTAAACATCAAAGATTTATTTCTGACAGTTCTGGGAAGTCCAAGATCAAGGAGTTGGTGTCTAGCAAAGACCTTCTTGCTGAATCATCCAGGGCAGAAGGCAGAAGACCAAGAGAGCAAAAAGGACTGGAGCTCACATTCATAGCAAACCCACTCTTATGAGAAGTACACTAATCTATTCATGGGGAAGGGGCCCTCGTGCCCTAATCACCCCACTTCTCAACACTGTTGAACTGGGGACTCAGTTTCCAACACATGAACTTTGGTGGACACAATCAAACTATAGAAATTTCCAAAACTCCCTCATCAGCCTTCCCCAGCCCGCCAAAGCTTCAGAAGTATTAAAATTATCTTCCCTACATTTTTTCCACCCATGTGTTCCTCAAATCCCACTTTCATGATTGGGGAATTGTAATGAGATGGGAGAACTGGAAAAGTCAGGCAGACGCCAAGGGGAGAGGCAGCAACTCTGGAATTTGCTGGATGTTCCAGTGCCCTCAATTCCTGAGGGTCTTCTTGTTCGCAGGTAAGATGTCTGTCCCTATTGACTTTGCGTTTGGAAAATTCTGAGGAGAGATGGGAGCTGTATTGAGGTAGAAGCAAATAAGCGATGACTCTAAGACTCTCAGGTGAGGGACAGATCCCTTGCACCTGGTCCGGCACATTCCATGCGATAGACTACTATCTGAAATTAGGCAATAAATTATTTTTTAAAATAAAGAAAAGGAGATGGGTTTACATTGAATTTCCTGGCACCTCACTAACCAAAATAGCTGGATTTGATAGTTGAGACTTAACGCAGGATCATCTCCATTTATCTTCAGCTATGTTTCAAAGGCTACAGTCCCACTAAATAATACATCTCCCCACAAACACCAAGGCTAATGGGATTATTTCCTTCTGTTGTGACCAGATCCAAATACCACACAAAAAAACACACCATTGAGCATTAAAAATAAATCCCGTGTGAGGCAGAGTTCTTCCCTTTCATCTTCCACACTGGGTATTATTACAATTTTAATGACCTGCCTAGAATTTCTCATACATTTCTCATACACTGTGCTTCTTTTAAAGGAAGGACAGGAAACCTATTCAAACACTCTAATCTCCTGGAAATGTCCATGGCTGCAGTGCAGTGGGAATATATGCTTTGCCATCAAGAAAAAAGGGAATGCAGCAGTCACGCCTGTATCACTTTGGTCTGTTTTGGTATGTGACTTTTCCTTTAGAGAGAGCAGGCATTAGGTCCTAATACTACATTTTCACCACTCCAGTGTTTCTTTAATAATATTCAGAACATCAAGAATCCCCAACAAAAAAAAAATTCCTCTTTAAATATTATTTATGCTTAAAACTTTGTAGGCAGCCGGGCGTGTTGGCGCACACTTGTAATCCCAGTACTTTGGGAGGCGGAGACCGGAGGATCCAGGTTCGCGGCCAGTCTCAGCTCTCTCGCTGTCTCTCTCTCTCTCTCCTTAGTGAGGCCCTCCGCAACTTCGTGAGACCCGGTTTCAAAATAAAGTATAAAAAAAAACAGGGCCAGGGACGTAGCGCGGAGGTAGAACGCCCCTGGGTTCAATCCCTGGTACCGCAAAAAAAAAAAAAAAAAAAACAACTTTGTAGGCAACCCAATGAAATAATTTGATTTCCATATATCTGGTAAGCTGCTGGCATTTCTTCCTAAAGGGAAATTTAATAATTTTTTATGATACTGGAAGTTGAACCCAGAGTCTTACATGTGCTAGGTAAGCACTCTACCTCTGAGCCATACCCCCAGCCCTTTTATAAAATTTAATTTAATTAATTTTAGATAGCATCCCACCACATTTGCATAGGCCGGCCTCAAACTTGCAATCCTCCTGCCTCAGCCACTACCATGATTAAAAATATCAGGTCCTTTGAAAGACCTGACACTGTAACATGATATAAAGACAAAAACCAGCTTTACATAGAAATGCAGAAATGGATGGTGTAAACAGTTCTAACTTCTATTCAATGCAATCAATAAAACATGTTTAATTATTGTAAAGTTATAAGCAATGTTTTATGAATTTCTACACCTGCCAGGTACCAGAATCTCAGAACAAGTTGACTATGGTTGGTCATTTTGTTTTGTTATTTCTTCTACTACTTCTTCTTCTTCTTCTTCTTCTTCTTCTTCTTCTTCTTCTTCTCCTCCTCCTCCTCCTCCTCCTCCTCCTTCTCCTCCTCCTCTTCCTTCTCCTCCTCCTCCTTCTCCTCCTCCACCTCCTCCTCTTCTTTTTCTTCTTCTTCCTCCTCCTCCTCTTGTTTGGTACTTGTTATGGTTAGATATAGAATGTCCCCTTAAAGAGCTCATAAATTGGTGTTTGGAGTTGATATAATTGAGTCATGAGAGTAGTAATCCTAGCAGTGGATAAATCCATTGTAATGGATTTACTGGGTGGTGGCCTGGGCAAGTAGGGTGTAGCTGGAGGGGGGTCCCTGGGAGTGTGGCCTTGGAGATTATATAAATGGTTCCTCCTCCCCCTGCTCTTTTTCTTTCTCTTGCTTCCAGCCTCCATGATGTGAGGAGCACAGCCCATGTGCTCTCCCTCTCTCTGCTTCCTGCCGCCATGCCCTGAAATTCTTGGTCCCCGGCCTCACGTGGACTGAACCAGAAACTGTAAGAAAATAAATCTTCTTTCCTCTAAGTTATGTGGTAAATCGTTTAGATTATGGCTGTGAGAATACTGACTGGAACAGTACTAGAGATTGAACCCAGAGGCATTCTACCTCCAAGCTACAGCCCCAGTCCTATTTTTAAACCGTGTCTAAGTTCCTGATGGTCTCACTATGTTCCCGAGGCTGGCCTTTAACCTGCTCTCCTCCTGTCTCAGTCTCCCAAGTACTGGGATTATAGGCGTGCGCCAGTGCAACTGGTGATTGATTATTTCTTAAATAGAAAAGAGTACATAGCAGTAGTACACTGTGGGAAGCTGCAGATTTTGAGAACTACTTGGATACGGGTGTTAAATAATAGGTTTTGTTCAAATTCTAGAAGTTATTTCCATGTTCTATACTGAGCTAAGCAATACTCTCCTGGAATGTCACATGAATTGAAAATGAGGGGTTCATAGGAGGTATTTTATTTTCTGTTCCAATCTTAATTTCACTTACAGGTTTAACTAGGACTTTCTTTAAATGTCCCAGTGTTGTCTTAATATAGGTATAGTAGTTGCGATGACACTCATCTTGAATCATATTCATTTTTATTTGTGATTTCTCAAGGGTCTATTCTCAGTTTGATATTTCATGAGACAGAAGAGAAAGGCCTGGCCCAGGCGGGGAGGTTTGTCATCTCAACATGACAGACCGAATCATAATGGTCTGACTAATACAGTTCAAAGGTGGCTGAGTTAGTGCTGTGGCTTAATTTGCGCTAGGAACTCTTCCTGTTGTCCATAGAATCATGGGACTGAGAGAAAAGCGGCATTTTGGAAAGATGGATGTGACTCCTTTTACCATCGCCCACTCGAAGTCTCGCCTGGGGAAGCAGGGAGAGAGAATGCAGAAAAGCAGAGTTCCATGGCTGGCAGGTGACGTTTCTGCTTTCTGGACTACGCGGGCCATACCAGTCTACCCTAGTGCTCTTGTGCACACTGGGAGCAAGCTCGGGGCCTCTTTATTCTGCTCTGAAATGAAGGCTCTGAGTAGCAGAGAGCTCACTGTCTAGATGAGGCCTAGCCTCGAGACACTACCCTGACTGGATGCACAGAAAAGATGTGTGGAGACTCTTAACAACACCCATGGTGACCAGGGACAGACATGCCTGACACTCCCCACACCTCAGCCGTCCCTTCTGTTCACAGATGAGGCTGCAGCAGACAGAAGGACTGGAACCTGTTAGCATTACATCAAAACCTGTTCATAAATACTCAGTCTTACTTTTCTTTTTTTTATGCTTTATTTTGAAACAGGGTCTCACGAAGTTGCAGAGGGCCTCACTAGGTAAAGAGAGAGAGAGAGAGGGAGAGAGAGAGAGAGAGAGAGAGAGAGAGAGAGAGAAAGAAAGAGAGCTGAGGCTGGCTGTGAACCCGGATCCTCCAGTCACCGCCTCCCAAAGTACTGGGATTACAAGCGTGCACCACCACTCCTGGCTCAGTCTTACTTTTCTGACCCTTTGGGAAAGTCATAGGCTCCAGAATTTTTTTTTTTTTTTGTGGTGCTGGGGGTTGAACCCAGGGGCATTCCACCTCAAAGATACACCTCCAGCCCTGTTTTTTTTTATCATTATTATGATTTTATTTTGAAACAGGGTCTCATTAAGTTGCTGAGGCTGGTCTCAAACCTGCAATCCTCCTGTCTCAGTCTCCCAAGTACTGGGATGACAGGTATGCGTCACCACGCCCAGCTCAGAAAAATTTTTCAGCCACATGAATAGTTGACACAGATACCTCCTCCATGTCTTCCCACCCCCATCATCGCATCATCCTGTGAGTGACCTCACCTGGCTGTCCCCAACCCTCACACTCTCATACTGGTTGGCAAGTCTCACTACCACCTTTCAGGAAGTAATGACTTACTGGATCATTATGAAATCATCAATAATGACCTCTCTGTAAATGGTGATTTACTGAAAGACTGCTGCGCAGAAACCCACTCCAGTCCCTTTGTGTTCCCGTTTTTTAGGATGAACTTTCATGGCACTGTGGCCCTTATCTTTTCCCTATCACGCTGGGAAAGCAAAAAACCAGGTAAAGACAGGTGCCATGGAAGGTCTAGGAAGGTCTAGGAAGTCACAGACCAATCACAGTTGAGTTTTGAGAAGAAAAATATCAGCACAACAGCTCCTGCCCCACCACTGTCTGCACAGGTACACAGAAGTGTGTGCTCAAAGGAGTGCGTGTGTGTGTGTGTATGTGTGTGTGTGTGTGTGTGTGTGTGTGTGTGTGTGTGTGTATGCGTGTGTGGTGCTGGGCATCAAACCCAGGGCCTTCACGCACACTAGGCAGGCACTCTACCACTGAGCTACTTTCATCTCAGCCCCAGAAGTGACTTTTTAAAGACTGTCCCAAGCCAGGTGTGGTGGCACGCACCTGTAATCCCAGCACTTCAGAGGCTGAAACAGAAGGATCGCAAGTTCAAGGCCAGTCTCAGCAATGTAGCAAGGCCCTCGGCAACTCAGCGAGACCCTGTTTCAAAATAAAAATAAAAATAGGTCTGGGGGTGTAGTTCAGAGGTAGAATGCCCCTAGGTTCAATCCTCAGTAACACACACACACACACACACACACACACACACACAGAGGAAATGACTATCCCAGACTGTCCAACCACCCCCCATGAAGAGTAAACACAGACTTCAGGCTCCGTTTCGCTGCCTGGACTCAATCGCGTTCCACAGCACCAGCTCCCCGACCAGCACTCCCCACCAGGAGGAAAGAGATGAGAGATGAATATTCTCATATTTTAGGCAGAGTCTGAAATTAGAGTTGAGATAATTGTGCGTGCACCCTCCCAATTAAGTGCTACTTCCTGCAGAGAGTTTCTGAATTTAGAAGCCGCTTACCTCTCTGGGGTCCCTATCACATCAGCTCTCTAACACTGAACTCCCTGTGGAGGGGGAGAAAACTAATGCATGGAAGCACAGGCTACTGTCTCAGGAGACTGCGAAACAAACCCCGGTAGAAGAGAGTCCATCATTTTTCAAAGCTGAGAAATTATGCCAATTGTATCGGCATCGATCCATTTGTGATGGATATCTCTCAGATCTGGGCGACTGTTGTAGTATTTCTAATGGTTCTTTCCAATAGACTGGTAGACCCAAGACCATGGTAGGCCTAAGGGGCCTCATGATAAAGGGTTATTATTAAAAATACTCATTTCTGCACCACAGCTTAAGGAATCATGCAGCGATGTATGGATCAGTGCCGAAACTTTAAATCTTTAATTGACTTTTCATGGGTCTGTACACTGAGTAGTAAACACAAGGATTTCTCTTCGTTCTATTTCCAAACCAATTTTACTCTCCGTTTTGTTCAGTAACTTTTATCATTTTTGTTTTTAAATTTGTTTCTGGCTACTGGATTCTATTGCACCATCTTAGACCACCCCACCGTCATCACTGAGTCTGCTCCTTTGCACAGTGTCATCTCGCTTCAAAATGACAAGGTTGGCCGGCGTGGTGGCACACGCTTGTAATCCCAGTACTTTGGGAGGCTGAGACCGGAGGATCTGGGTTCGCAGCCAGCCTCAGCTCGCTCTCTCGCTCTCTCTCTCTCACTCTCTCTCTCTCTCCCTCTCTCTCTCTCTCTCTCTCTCTCTCCCTGTCTCTCTGTCTCTCTCTGTGTCTCTCTCTCTGTCTCTCTCTCTCTCTCCCTAGTGAGGCCCTCCGCCACTTCGTGAGACCCGGTTTCAAAATAAAGTATAAAAAAATAGGGCCGGG
>PVJS01010002.1:28646-41073 GCA_004027185.1 Glis glis | reverse complement strand
AGAAAGGCAACATTTATCAGCAATTCAATATGCAAATGAGAAAAGGTATATTAGCATGTATAAAATCCTTTGGTTGGATTATCGCAGCCAAAATGCCAGATGCACTTTTCTGTGCAGAACAGAGGTTCTCAGTGGGCAGGTGTATCTCACAGGGGTGTTTGGCAATGCCTGGCGACATGGGGGGGCTGCCACCATGCAGCGGGTAGAAGCCCGGAGACCGCTTAGCACCCTACACATGCACAGGGCGGCCTCCCACAGCAAAGAGTATCCAGCCCCAAATAACAAAACATGCTCACGATGAGAAACCCTCGTGTAGTAACAGCTTTTCTCTCTGTCTGTGTTCCAGGATTTTATAGAAACCTTGCCCACACTTTCAGGATTCCACGGCCAGGACCTTTTTGGAATTTGGAGTAAAGTCTACGACCCTTTATATTGCGAGGTAATAGAAAAAAAATCAAAGATTTCTTTGCTATCTGCTTTTATGACTTAGGCATATTTTGAAATTGATGAATACGTTTTCCTTCTCCTTTTTACAGATGTGTTACTTATATTTCCTTTGATATTAGACATAATTCAAGATGTCCTTATATAACCTTGAAAATCCTGACCTCTCTTCTCTCCATTATTTTTGCTTTCAGCCTTTAGAAAATTGCAAACAAAATCGCTTTCCTTCTATACATTGCCACTTGTTTATTTTGCGGTCATTCAGGATGGCTGGGCTCTTGTCATGGGTTTTAATGAAAAAACAATGTTGTTATATAGAAAAGAGAGGGGAAATTGCCTGATTTCGAGGTATAGAAATAAGCCCACCGTGAGCCAGACTATTGAACTTGACTTATGGGAAAGAACATCTTTGCTAGGTAATGCATTCGAAATAATCTTTGTAGCTAGATAAATTGCTATTGTGTTCCACGAGGATACCTGGTGATTTTGCTCACTCGGCTCCACCTTCTGGCCAAAAGGAGTACTGTCTGTTCCTGTTTTCCCAAGCAGTTCATTATATCCTAGGGTAAAATTCTGACCTGACTCTATGTACGTGTGCGTGCGTGCATGCGTGTGTGTGTGTGTGTGTGTGTGTTCACTGAGGATTGAATGCATTCTACCTCCAAGCTATACCTCTAGCCCTTTTTATTTTGAAACAGGGTCTTGCTAAGTTGCAGAGGGTCTCACTAAATTGCCCAGGCTGGTCTCGAACCTGCGATCTTCCTGTCTCAGCCTCCCAAGTACTGGGATACATCACTTTTGATGTTGCGATCATGATGGGGGCTGAGGGGCAGCAGTTCCTTTCTCAGTTCCGTCTCAGATCACAGTTTGCCCGCTCTGCGATCCTTAATTGCCCAGCCACAAGCCCCTCTCCCCGTATTTTCACTTCAGCTCCAACATCTGTGTCTATGGGGATTTGTCAGTCTCCTAAGAGACCTTCCGTGGAGACGAGGACCCACCCTTTAGTTCCAGTCTTCCTGTTCTTCTCTTCCTTACTACGGTTGTGTTTGGTTGTGTTTGTTTATTCTGGGGCTTAAACCCAGGGCAGGGCTACCAGCATGCTAAGCACAAAGCACACACTCTATCACTGAGCTACACCCCCAGCTCCATTCTACAGTTTGGCCTGAGCTTTTTTTTTTTTTTTTTTTTTTTTTTTTTTGCAGTACTGGGGACTGAACTCAGGGCATTCTACCTCCGAGCTACACCCCCAGCCCTATTTTTTATTCTTTATTTTGAAACAGGGTCTCACTAAGTTGCGGAGGGCCTCACTAAAAGTAGCTGAGGCTGGCCGCGAACCTGTGATCCTCCTGTCTCAGCCTCCCAAGTACTGAGATTACAAGTGTGTGCCACCACACCTGGCTTGGTCTGAGCTATTCTGAGGCACACGCCTGTGGTTCCAGGACTTGGGAGGCTGAGATAGGAGCATCCCAGTTTCACGGCCAGCAAGCAGTAACTTAGTGAGACCTTGTTTCAAAATGAAAAATAAAAAGGGCTGGGGGTGTAGCTCAGTGGTAAAACACCCTTGGGCTCAATCCCCTGTATCACAAAAAGTAAAATAGGAAGGAGATACATTCTTACCCAACAAATATCCTCAGTGCCTTTACTCTGTAAAATATGAATCACGTATTTATACATTTCCCAAGGATTAAGCCAAAAGCTATGGACTGGGTAGGAAGGGGCAAATTCATTTCTGTAAATTTTTCTTCTGAAAATCAATATCACTACCTACCACAATATAAATTCTTAAAAAGAAAGGGCAGGAAAAGAAAGGCTGGCCCCAGTCGTTCTTGCGGGGTGAAAGAAGATGAAAACACATCAACGAAGATCATCATAAATTTTAAAATATGTGCACATTTTCCTCCTTTTTCTTTGCTACAGGGCGTTCACAATTTCACTTTACCCTCGTGGGCCACCAAGGACACCATAACGAAGCTGAGAGAATTGTCAGAATTATCCCTCCTGTCCCTCTACGGGATTCACAAGCAGAAAGAGAAATCTAGACTGCAGGGGGGTAAGCAATTTTTAGTGTGTGTGTGTGTGTGTGTGTGTGTGTTACTGGGGATTGAACCCAGGGGCATTCTACCTCTGAGCTATACCCCTAGCCCTATTTTATTTTTATTTGGAAACAGGGTCTCACTAGGTTGCTGAGAGCCTAAGTTGCCGAGGCTGGTTTCGAACCTGCGACCCTCCTGCCTCAGCCTCCCAAGTACTGGGATTACAGGCGAGTGCCACCATGCCTGGCTGTAATTTTCAAAGTGACAGGAGTATCTTGGCTTTGTGGTTGGACAATCTGGGTGAGAGCCCCAGTCCTACCACTAATCCACTGCGGGACCTGGGACAGGTCCCTCTGCCACTCTTGCATCAGTTTCTTTTTTGCAAAATGGAAATAATAATATGAACTTCATAGAGAGGATTAAAATGAATATATGTATTCAAAAGTCTTAGAATAAACCAAATCTGGTCCATAATACACTGTCAGTAAACATCGGGTGACTATCTTCATCAATATTACCCACTCTGGGCCTTCATTTTCCCACCTGGAAAACGAAAGCTTTACGCTAAAGCTAAATGGTCCTTTCAAGTCTCTTCCAGATGAAAGAACCAAGGATTTGTGTCTGAGTCCCAGGAAAATCAGTTGTGTCTGGTCACCTAGAAGATGAATTTTTCCAGTGGGAGTTTTGACCGAAGTGGCTGGTTTTCCTGAGACCCTGGGTGGCGGCCATTGTTAAAGCTAATTAGAGAACACGTGTTTCAGGGTAAACTAATATATTGCAACTGATAAGTTTAGGACACAGCTTGAATTTTTCCAGGGGTGTTGACAGGTCTTGAGATGTATTTGTCTTCTCAGTTAGGATTGGCTGTTCCTAACCAGCATCCTGAAGGTGAGCCCAGACAGGAGGACTCCGGGTTCTTGGAATCAGGATAGGTGAGCGGAGGACAGAGCCAGGACCAAGCAGGATGGGGACAGATGCTGGGGCCTCGGGGGCAGCTGGGCGGGCAGGCCAAGACACCAAATAGGGTGTCAGGCTCAGATGTGGTCAACATATGTGTTAAAACTGGGAATGGTGAGCAAGAGAAGGTCCCCGATATGGAAGATAGACATAACAAAGGTTTCAAGTCAGGTAGACATATATTCTAGACATTTCATGGAAGCTCGGACCATCACATCAGGATTCCAAATCATGCCAGACGCAATTCACTACCCGATCAGGACAGGTTCATCAGAACCCCAAAGAGAATGCATGACAGCAAAGCATTCGGGGGGCTGGACCAGACTGGGGGGATGTTCACCCAGAGCTGGAGAAACAGAATTCAAATTGCCAACCAGAAGAACAGTCTATTATGTGTGGTTTGTATTACGTTGCATCTCACAATGATGCATAATTACACTGCACCAATGGAAGGAAGGAAAGAAGGAAGGAGAAGGAAGGAAGGAAGGAAGGAAGGAAGGAAAGAAGGAAGGAAGAAAGGAAGGTCAGGTATAGCATGAATCAAGCCATAACCAAGAGCTAAAGAGGTGTGGAACCAGGATGGTCCACATCTGTTCATAAAGCAGGTTGGGGCTAATAATTCAGGACCGTGGCCATTAATAGCATGAGGATGTTGCAGCCCTGCTGTTAGCAGAGGTCCTCATTTGTGGGGCACAGAAGCAGACCTGATGGACATGTTCAAGTCCTTACTCCACATCAAGGACCCATCAATAAGGCCCAGCCCTTGAGAAAGCGAGTCCATGTCTCAGAGGAAGCTGGTGTGCTGGGAAGATCGCCAGGCAGGGCACCGACTGTGTGAAGGAGCAGAGCCTTGGAAGAAGCCGGACCTTAGGTGCTTTGCAACAAAAGACATGGTGGGCTTGCTGGCCACATAAGCACTGGGCCTCACTTCTGGCCTGCCAGGTGCCAACACCATGGCTCAATCCCAAGCCCCATCAGAGGGCGAGGAGGAACTCTTGGTTAATTTCCCCCTGGCCTCCTTATGATACATTCAGGAGTCCAGCCCCTCCCTACTCAAAGTGCAGCCCCTGGTCCTGCAATGGTCCATCACCTAGCAGCTGGCTAGAAGTGCAGACTCTCAGCCCCTGTCCCCAAACCTAGCGAGATTCCCCACCTCAGCCACTTAGCAAAATTCCCACCTTAGCAATTAGCAAGATCCTCCACAACTGTTGAGTTCGAATCTGCATTTTAATAAAACCCCAATGTGAGCCGGGCATGGTGGCCCACGCTTGTGATCCCAGTACTTGGGAGGCTGAGACAGGAGGATCTGGGTTCGCAGCCAGCCTCAGCTACTTAGTGAGGCCCTCCGCAACTTCGTGAGACCCTGTTTCAAAATAAAGAATAAAAAATTGGGCCGGGGGCGTAGCTTGGAGGTAGAAGGCCCCTGGGTTCAATCCCCGGTACCGCAAAAAATATGCAGATAAAACCCCAATGTGCTTTACACCAGACAGGAGTTGACGGTAGTCTGATATTTGCTGCAGGGGTGTGTGTATATGGATTAGAAACGGGGTTGATCCTAATAGCTGGTGCACCCTCCCTCCGTTTTCATCCTTGGGATGATGGAGGGTTGCATTGGAAAAGAAGCTACTTCCTCCCTCTGGGGTCAGTTTCCCCATCTGATACGAGGATTAAACTAGATTCTGTCTCTAAGAGCCCGTCCCCGAGACGGTCTCTTGTTGTGGATTCTAAAGGCTGCTACTTACGTGAGCCCGCCTGCCCTGCCTTCCCAAGGAAGCCCAGTGCCACTGATGAGCCAGAGAGCTGTTTCCTGCATGGTTCTGCCAAAACGCAAGTTCAGCACTACTGTCCTGATCTGGCGAGGCAAGAGAGATCTGTCAACTAAACTATGTGCTCATTGGATGGTGAAGCGGATGGGCACCATCCTGCCCAGAAAACACCTGTTGTCTGGGTGACATAGAGAATATAACTGTGACCAGCGTCTCCTGACCTTGGTCAGAACTTGTTTTGCAGGGGTGACACTATTCAGTAAGATACACACACATACACACACACACACACACACACACACACGGATTATTGTGATAGTCACTCCTACTTGCTCTTGAAACAAGGGAATACTCACCCACAACTGCCCCATATTTGTGGCCAAGGCTGCAGTCCGCCCCAAAGGCACCTGTTGACAAAGTACAAGCCACTGGTTGCAGATGGCGGCCAGGACTCCCAGAAACTGGGCAGCAGAGTTTAGCAGGAACGTGGCATGAAGATCAAGCTAAGTCCCTAAAGTATTCCAGAAAGCGACCTTCTCCGACACAGAGAGATCTGGACCTGTTAGAGATGCGGCGTCCGGAGCCTCCGGCGTTTGTCCTGGGGGAGATAGAACACGTCGCCTGCCTCCTTCATTGACTCTTTACTGGTGTGGCAGCCTGGATCTTCTTCCTATTTCATGAGCCTTTGAGAGCCAGGGACCATGTCTGATCCACCTCACGGTGTCTAGCCCATCAGAGCTGCTCGGTGCGAGTTTACTGATTGGACTCCAGAGAATGGAATTCTAATCAGTCTGCTAACATTGACGTGTGCTCATTACCCAAGACAAATACCACTGGTCATTCTCCAGCCAGGAGAACGCGGGCCTAGTAGACACAGGAGAGGCTGGCACCCCACGGGGTCTGCAAACAGGACAGAATGTGGGTCACACGTCTGCCTCTCACCACCTCGGGAGCAGCAGGTCAGGTCTTTGGATGTAAAGGGCACGAAGGTCCCCTCTACTAACGACAGACAGACATTAGGCAGATGCTGCAGATTCCAGCTGCTCCCTAATAGCGATCCCCAGAGAAACGTAAAGAACGGTCCATAGAGAACAGCCCAGCTCTGTGCACACATCTTGGGGTGGCGCTCCCAGGGCCTCCCATGGGTCCTACTGCCAGAGTGGAAGCGAGAGGGGACGACAGGGAGGTACGTGCCGGGCTGTCATCTCAGGTCTGCTCTGGAGAAGTTCATCAGCTAAGAACTGCCTTGTATGGTCTGAAGACGCCATCGGCAATTCCTCCCAAGTCTATCGGCCTCCTCATTGGCGCTTGAGCCGGGCGTGGTGGCACACGCCTGTAATCCCAGTACTCGGGAGACTGAGGCAGGAGGATCGCAGGTTCAAGAGCAGCCTCAGCAACTTAGAGAGACCGTGTTTCAAAATAAATAAATAAAAAGGGTTGGGGTGTAGCTCAGAAGTAGAATGCCCCTGAATTCAATCCCTAATACCAAAAGAAAACAAAAATAGCAGGAGCTCCAACTTGAATTTTATCAAAACCTGGCACAGGAGAGTCCCAGAATGCCAGTCCAGCCCTGTTTCCAGCTGGGCGAGTCACTTAATGTCTCTGGGCTCATTTGCCTCGGTTGTGAGTGAGGGACAAGACCTAGTCGGAGTCAGTAATATAATGTGCATAAACCAGGTGACCTAGCACCTGGCAGACGCTCAGCCAAATGAGGCCTTTGCCTCTTGTTAAGTCACGGCCAGGAGAATCCCCAATCATGAAGAGACAAAAAGCTCGTCGGCTATGATAGACGCCTGGGTTTGTTTGAACTCCATCGTTGATCTATTATCTCCTTTAAGGTGTTCTAGTTAACGAGATCCTCAATCAGATGAAGACCGCAGCCCAGCCACAGAACTACAGAAAGCTGGTCATGTACTCCGCGGTAAGTGCTCCAGTCTTCGTTTAACAGCTGCTTGGTCAAGCACGAGGTCTCTTGAAGGGGGGGGCTCTTCTTCATCTTCCTTCCCCACCACTGCTCAGAGGGTGGCAGGCACCTGCACAGAGATTTTAGAATTAAACATGTCATTCCGGCACTGGAAGAACTCACAATTTAATGCTAATACTGATAAGAGGACACATGAGCTGGGCATGATGGTGCACACCTGTAATCCTAGTTCTTGGGAGGCTAAGACAGGAGGATCGCAGGCTTAAAGACAGCCTCAGCAAGTAGTGAGACTCTCATCAGCCTAGTGAGACCCTGTTTCAAAATGAAAATAAAAGCCAGGCTTGGTGGCTCACACCTGTAATCCCAGTACTTGAGAGGCTGAGACAGGAGGATCACAGGTTCAAGGACATCCTCAGCAAGTAGTGAGACTCATCAACCTAGTGAGACCCTGTTTCGGAATAAAAATAAAATAGGGCTGAGGGGTATAGCTCAGAGGTAGAATGCCCCTGGGTTCCATCCTCAGCCCCACCCATAAAATAAAATCAGTCAATCACAAAAAAAGAAGGGATATATGTTTTCATTAATATGTACAACCTAGGGAGTAGTGGGGACACACAAGGGACTCCAGTTGATAATAGAGAACCCTCAGCGGGGCAAGGGAAGTAGTACAAGGGAAGGGGAAGGGCAAGAAAGAAGCGAATCAGTGGAATTACTATCATAAACAATGTGTACATGTGAGAATAAACCAACATCATCCTTGGTACTTCATATGGATGGGGGGAGCAGGGGAGACACTAAGAGCTGTGTGCATGTATGTTAACATCAAATTGATATTCACTGTGATGTAAGACTCCAATGCACCAATAAAAGCACAAAAAAGATAAAAAAAATAATGTATAAACACCATAGAAAAGCAGCACAGAGACAGCCTACAAGCAAGTACCCTGGTGCCTCAGGAGATGGGCGGGAGCAGCCGGAAGGCTTCCTGGCCCAGACAGCACATTGTTCTCATTGAGATGGAAGGGTTAGCAAATGCTTCCTTGCTAGGGTATAGGGCACAAGGAGGGAATTATTAGACCAGAACATCATGTGGAGAAGCTGCTACCAAACCAGTAGATGTTACCCGTGCTGCCCAATATGGAAGTTCACCACCGCATGTCGCTATTTAAATAAAATAATTGTAATTATATGGAATGAACGATTAAGCGCCTTGGTGGCCCGGGCCACGTTTCAAGTGCTCAGAGAGCCACGTACAGCCAGCGGCGACTGAAGTGGACAGCACAGATGCAGAGCGTTGCCATCATCTCAGAGAGCGTTGTCAGACAGCCTCGCGCTAGTCTCGGCGTGTTTGAAGGGGAAGGCAGCTCCAAGACCATCTTGTCCTGTATGTTGCTTGGGGTGATGTAGGAGAAGAGCCGTGAAGTGTGGGGTGGGGGACCCCTAAACATGCCTGCTCAGGGAAGACAGGCTAGGGGCAGTATTTCAGAAAGTGATCATTTTGCAGAATGACTGGAATTTGGGAATAGGACGTAGAGTAGAAGGCTTATGTAATATCTAGAAAAATGGGGGTGAAGCCTGAAAAAACCAGGGAGGCAGCAGGAGATGCAGGGGCGTTAGCTGTGGTCTGTCTGAAGGCGGCCATGTTTTCCTTCATGCAAGAAGGTACCAGAGGTGACAGGAGATATAGGGAAGTCTGTTTATTATCAGGGGCTCTATGTGGAAGAGACTGAGAAATAGCCCTTGGCGAAAGCACAGGTAGAGCATCCTAGAGAGAGGTGGGCCTGCATTGGCTGATTCTGCCAGTCTTGTTTTTTGGTACTGGGGACGGAGCCCAGGGATATTCTACCTCTGAGCTACACCCCCAAGCCTTTTTAAATTTTGAAACAGGGTCTCGCTAAATTGCTGAGGGTCTCCCTAAATTGCTGAGGCTGGCCTCGAACCCGAGATCCTCCTGTTTCAGTCTCCCAAGTATTGGGATTACAGGCATGGGCCACTGCACTCATCTCTGGTTTCCTTTTCTAACTGGTTCTGTGACTTCTATCAAGTCGTACCTCCAACTCCTTTTCTTTCTCTGTTAGCTTCCTTCTAACCCCCTTTGCATATGTAGATACTGCTATACAGTGCAGGCAGCCAAATGTTATCCTCACTTTTTTTTTTTTTTTTGCGGTACCTGGGATTGAACCCAGGGACATTCTACCTCTGAGCTACACCCCCATCCCTATTTTTTATTCTTTATTTTGAAACAGGGTTTCACTAAGTTGCAGAGGGCCTCACTAAGTAGCTGAGGCTGGCCATGAACCCGGATCCTCTGGCCTCAGCCTCCCAAGTAATTATACTCATTTTATAGATGTGGAAGTTGAGGACTGCCTAGGATGAGCGAGCTGATCAGTGTCAAAAGTGTGACTCAACGCCGTCCCCCAGCCCGTCCAGCCACTCTGAGGGGAACACTTAACTTTACAATTATTTTGTATTTTTACTTTTGGTTTTAAGGATGGAACCCAGGGGCATTCTACCTCTGAGCTATACCCCCAGCCCTATTTTATTTTTTATTTTGAAACAGGGTCTCACTAGGTTGCGGTGGGCCTCGCTAAATTGCTGAGGCTGACCTCGAACCTGCAATCCTCCTGTCTCAGACTCCCATGTACTGGGATTATAGGCATGTACCACCACGCCCATCTACTTACTTTTAATTTTTTTTGTGGTTCTGAGGATTGAACCTAGGGGCATTCTACCTCCTAGCTATACCCCCAGCCTTATATTTTATTTTTATTTTGAAACAGGGTCTCGCTAGGTCAATGAGTCTCACTACTTGCTGAAGCTATCCTTGCAATCCTCCTGTCTCAGTCTCCCAAGTACTAGGATTATAGGCGTATGCCACCACATCCTGCTTACAATTACTTTTAAACTACTCCCTCTACTTGCTTATATTTAAGCCTCCCTAAACAGTTACAACATCATGTGCTCTTCTGCAACTTTAAAATCCAAGATGATGCTAATCTGTAGAAAAATATCACTTAGTGTTAATGTGTCCCAAAATACTTAAAATTTATTAAAAATGAATGAAACAAGCGAAAGCAGAGATCTGCTCTACTGGGAAAAGGCACAGGACTTAAAACTAGAAGACTAGGTTTATGTTGACTTCATTCTATTTCACGTTTATATGACAATAAGCCAGTGACTTAATTTCCCTGGGTCTCAGTTTTATCTTTCACATGGAAATATGTATGATAATCTTCATGCCTAACGCCCAACAGATGCTCAAGCAAAATGCTAATATCTATTGGATGTACATCTGAACCAAATGTAAAATTTTTTAAATGATTTGTTTCAAATCTCTGTAGCATGACACTACTGTGAGTGGCCTACAGATGGCGCTAGATGTTTACAATGGAATCCTTCCTCCCTACGCGGCTTGCCACATAATGGAACTGTACCAGGAGAAGGGGTAGGTGTCTGAACAGGGCTTTGGGTTGTGTGTCTGTCTGTCTGTCTGTCTGTCCTTGTTTTGATTTCATATTCACAGGCAAGAACGGTGGTGAGTAACCGTATCTGTTAGGGCTCCTTTCTTTGTTTTTATGAAGCCCTTTATTGGAAAATAATGTATATACACAGAAGATGAAAATTTTGAGAGAACCATCCTAAATGACAGATTCCTTTTCCTTCCTTCCTTCCTTCCTTCCTTCCTTCCTTCCTTCCTTCCTTCCTCCCTTCCTTCCTTTTCTCTCTCTCTCTCTTTCTTCTTTCTTCTTTTTCTTACTTTCTTCTTTCTTTTTCTTTTTTTCTTTTTCTTTCTTTTTTCTCTTTCTCTCTTCTTTCTTTCTTCTTTCTTCTTTCTTTCTTTCTCTTTCTTATTTCTTTCTTTCTTCTTTTTTTCTTTCTTTCTTTCTTCTTCTTTCTTTCTCTTTCTTTCTCTCTTCTTTCTTTTTCTTTATTTCTTTCTTCTTTCTTCTTTCTCTTTCTTTCTTTCTTTCTTCTTCTTTCTTTCTTTCTCTCTTTCTTCTTTCTTTCTTTCTTCTTTCTTTCTTTCTTCTTCTTTCTTCCTTCCTTTCTTTCTTTCTCTCTTCCTTTCTTTCTTTCTCTCTTCTTTCTTTCTTCCTTCTTCCTTCCTTCCTTCCTTCCTTCCTTTCTTTTTTTCTTTCTTTCTTGGATTGGACCCAGGGGCATTCTACCTCTGAGCTACACCCTCAGCCCTTCTTATTTTTTATATTGAAACAAGATCTCGCTAGGTTGCTGAGAGTCTTGCTACTTACTGAGGCTGGCCTGGAACCTACAATCTTCCTGTCTCAGTCTCCCAAGTACTGAGAATACATGTGTATGCCACCATGCCCAGCTTAGAAATGATTTTAATTAAGGTATTCAAGCTGGGTGTGTTGGCACACACATGTAATCCCAGTACTTGGGAGGCTGAGACAGGAGGATCACGGGTTCAAAGCCAGCCTCAGCAACTTAGCGAGACCCCCCCCCCCAGCAACTTAGCGAGGCTCTCAGCAATTTAGCAAGACCCTGTTTCAAAACAAAAAAATAAAAAGGGCTGCTGGGGATGTAGCTAGGAGGTAGAATGCCCCTGGTTTCGCTCTCTAGTACCACCAAAAAAAAAAAAAAAAGAGAGAGAGAGAAAAGGTATTATAAGAAGTGTGCAGACATCCCATTGTTTTCTTGGGGAAATAAACAGCTTGTTAGAAGACGCCAAAAGCAAAATCAAGTTGCTTGGTGCTTATGTAATAAAAGTCTTTCAATGAAAGACTTCAAACACACCCATGCCGCTTCTGGTGACTCACGTCCGCCAGTCACGGTTCTCCGGCCCCGGGTTCACCTCTGTGGCCTGGCCTGACCCTCTCTGGATGACCAGGTCTAGCTTGAACCCACTGGAAAGGTCAAAGTTAGAGACGCCAAATGCTGTAGTTTACCCAGAACTGAGAGGGCTCCCGGAATGGGGAAGCTTTATTGTTAAAAGAGGAAAGTCCTGGACAAACTGGGAAGAACTAGAAACCAGAGCTCAGGGCGACCAAAAGGTGCATCTGCTTTGATGACGCATTCCTGCTGGGAGGAGGGGGCAGGCTGTGTGGCTGTCACCAGATCTCAGGGATGCTACTGGAGGAATAAAAGCCAAGGAGGGACCCAGGGAAGGCAGCACCCTCAGAACTGGGTTTCGGGTTGGCTGCGGAGGTGTATTTGCCCTCTCACAAGGCATTCACCATGCAGTGACACACAGGGGACCCCGTGCTCAAAGGACCAAATGAGTTTCTTTTTCTTTTTCTTTTTCTTTCTTTTTTTTTTTTTTTGTGGTACCGGGGATTGAACAC
>PVJS01010002.1:0-28546 GCA_004027185.1 Glis glis | reverse complement strand
TCTGGTCTCCGCCTCCCAAAGTACTGCGATTACAAGCGTGTGCCACCACGCCCGGCTTTTTTTTTTTTTTTTGTGGTACTGGATATTGAACAAAGGGGCATTCTACCTCTGAGCCACACCCCCAGCCCTATTTTATTTTTTATTTAGAGGCAGGGTCTCGCTAAGTTGCTGAGGCTGGCCTCACACTTGGGATCCTCCTATCTCTGCCTCCCCTGTACTGGAATTACAGGCGTGCATCACCACACCCAGCCAAATTCTTAATATTTTTTTTAACCAAGGGCCTCTCATTTCATTTTGTAAATTTTGTCGTCTAGGGTGTAGGTTTTTAGCCCCCTGAATTTGAAAGGTAGGAAAGTAGAAAGCCGGGCGTGGTGGCGCACGCTTGTAATCCCAGTACTTTGGGAGGCGGAGACCGGAGGATCCGGGTTCGCGGCCAGCCTCAGCTTTCTCTCTCTCTCTCTCTTTCTATCTAGTGAGGCCCTCCGCAACTTCATGAGACCCGGTTTCAAAATAAAGTATAAAAAATAGGGCCAAGGGCGTGGCGTGGAGGTAGAACGCCCCTGGGTTCAATCCCCGGTACCGCAAAAAAAAAAAAAAAAAAGAAAGTAGAAGCGTGGAGCTCCTGTTCTCAACCACTACCTTCGCTGCTTATGAAGAAAGTGAGCGCTGCGCAGTCAGGGAAGGGTACATATGTTTTTGGTGCCATAGATCAAACCCAGAGCCTTGTGCACACTAGGCAAGCACTCTACCACTGAGCTACACCCCTGGCCCTAGATACTTTCTTTATCGAACCTCTATGTGGGTGCCAGGCATGACAAAGTAGAACTGAAATGTGGTGTCAGTTTATCTTATTTTCAAATATCTCAAAGACTCCAGTACTTGGGAGGCTGAGACGGGAGGATCACAGGTTCAAGGTCAGCCTCAGTAACTTAGAGTCTATTTCAAAATAAAAAGGGTTGGGGGGTGTAGCTCAAAGGTAGAATGCCCCTGGGTTCAATCCCCAGTACCATGCACCAACAACAACAATAAAATACTGCTCTTTTCCATTTTCAATTTTATGAAACAATTTTATCAAACTCGTTGAATGCATTTTTAGCTTCTGTCTTCACCACCAGGGCCAGCTCTGCGTACCCTGAAGCCATTTTCCAGGTATATTCATTAATAAGGGTGGCTTTGCCTTCTGTACAAATGAGCCTCCAATTCTCACTCTCCTCCTCTGTCCCCTCACTAGCAGCCCAGGGCAGGTGTTGCTGGTCAGTGGGTCAACGCAGGTGTTCCACAGTGCAGCTCCCACGTGGTGAGCAGGCACCTCTTTCTTTTTTCTTTTTTGTGAAACTGGGGATTGAACCCAGGGGCATTCTACCTCTGAGCTACACCCCTGGCCCTATTTTTTATTCTTTATTTTGAAACAGAGTCTCACTAGGTTGCGGAGGGCCTCACTAAGTAGCTGAGGCTGGCCACGAACCCGGATCCTCCGGTCTCAGCCTCCTAAGTACTGGGATTACAAGCGTGCACCACCACGCCTGGCATGTGATGTTTTTTAAGTGATGCTTTTAAAGGGCTTGTTTGTAACAACATCCAAAAGTTGACATTGTCAGGTCACTACACTAAGAAAGATCCCTAAATCCTACTTGAATTTCTCTCCTGCCTCTTTGGTTGGCAAATGACTTCGTACTGGTTTTACTGAGGTTGATTTAGGACATCAAACCTTCCCCAAAGAGCACTCTAGTTTTTGTTGGTGGGGTTTTTTGTGGTGTGCATGGAGTGCTGGGGATTGAACCCAGGGCATTCTACCTCCAAGTTAAACCCCCAGCCCTTTTATTTATTTATTTTTGTTTGTTTGGAAACAGGATCTTGCTAGGTTGCTGAGAGTCTCACTACATTGCTGAGGCTGTCCTTGAACCTGCGATTCTCTTGTCTCCACTTCCCAAGTACTGGGATTACAGGTGTGCGCCACCACACCCAGCTCTAAAATACAGTTTTGAGAAAGCTTTCCTTAATACAACACAGGAGTTGACTATATATCCACCTCCCCTTTCTGAGGGGTATGTTTTTGATATAGTCTTATCATGTATCCAGGCACATATATATATTATTCAATTCCATATTTATGGCCTGGTTAAGGAGAGGGAAGATACAATCAGGGAAAGACTGAAAGAAATATTGAGAGAGGAAAAGAGTAAAAAGAAAGGAGTAAAGGAGGAGCATAAGAAAGATAGGATAAGAAAGGAGTGACCCATCACCCCCACTTGCCCCTCATTTCTCATTCAAAGGCTCATCAGAGTGGCGCCCAGCTGCCCCAGACATCTCTCAGCTCCTTCTCTGACTAAGCACCCTGGTCCCCACTTCCTATGCCCCATCCAGTCCTACCAATTCCACCTCCAAATCTGTCCTGCCTTCCCCAGTTTCCCTATTCCCACATAAACCTGGCCAACAGGGCATGATGACGCACACCTGTAATCCCAGTCCTTGGGAGGCTTAAACAGGGGGTCGCAGGTTGGAGGCCAGCCTCGGCAATGAAGCAAGACCCTCAGCAACTTAGCAAGACCTTGTTTCAAAATAAAAAAAAAAAATAAAATAGGGCTGGGGTGTAGCTTAGAAATAGAATGCCCCTGAGTTCAATCCACAGTGCCACAAAAATAAATTGATTAACTGGCCCAAATCTCCCCATTCCCATAATCTCTTCCACTAGTCCTTCAATTAGCATGTTACAGTCCAGGTGGAAAGAAATTCAATGGCAACTGGATGTCGCAGAACTAACAGAGCTGTCTGTCCCCTCTGTGCCCCCGCCCCCAGGGAGTACTTCGTGGAGATGTACTATCGGAACGAGACCCAGCACGAGGCGCACGCCCTCACGCTGCCCGGCTGCACCCGCAGCTGTCCTCTGGAGAAGTTTGCCGAGCTTGTAGCCCCCGTGATCCCCCAAGACTGGTCCACGGAGTGTATGACCACGAGCAACCACCAAGGTACTGAGGACGCGGCGGATTAGCGTGCACGCCGGGCTCTGCAGAAGGAGCGCGCGGGCCCCTTCTCAAAGCAGATGGCGGTTGGAGAATGTACTCTAACCTTTACCCCCAGATTAGAAGGAAATGAGTTTTGGGTGATAACTGTGTGTTCCAGGGGCCCCCAACTCCTACCTCTCTACCCTGCCCTGCCCCTACTTACCACTAACCTTAACTTTTTTATGATTTCAGTGTGAATATAAAAGGGCATCGGTGCCTAAATATAATCAGGGATATGACTTAGGTCTAAGTTCATGGGGCCACCATGAGCTATAGGATCGGGCACATAGCACCTTCTGTTGTTTAAGGGCTCCCAGCATTTGCTTGAGTGGGATTAGATGAGGCTGTGCTTGAACTGTCTAAAGGGGAACAGATTTCAAACAAAACCCACAATCTAATGGGTCTTTCCAGAAAGGAGAGACATTAATCGTAGGCTAGTGGGCAAGGGACCAACTTACCCGTCAGTGCCTGCCTTCTCTCAAGCAGAGGCCGAAAGATGAGATGCAATGGAGGTAACTGGAGATGTTTTCTACACCAGAAACTTAAGTGTTTTTTATATTTATGTTAAAACATACTGTGTGGCAGAAACCAAAGCTTGTTTATGCCCTTTGGCCCCGGGATATTCCTGTTCCTTGTGAAGGAAGCAAAATCAGGCCTTCGGCAAGGCTGTGAGGTAGACCCCACAAGCAGCAGCTCTTGGAATATCGTAGCAACTGAGTCCTGTGATAAGAACGAGATAGCGCCACATATCAGAGGCGAGAGTCCGGCGTGGGGTTTCTGCTGAAGCCCCAGTGGCAGGGGACGTGGAATTGAAAGTCGATTTAAGAGAGGGTGCGCGATGACACGTCCCACACCAGAACCAAATTAGAAAGGCAAGAATGTTCTGAGAGCCTCCATGTTCAAAGCGTGTGGGAATGTCGAGAGGGTGGGTCCTGAAGTCGGCTCACAGGACCAAAGGCTCGGGCGAGTCGTTAATTCTGGTATCTTCAGAAAACCTAAGCCAACTCCCAGGTCCTGCGGCCACTGCCCGTTGTAGAAGAAGAAATGGTGTCCAGGTGTCGCTCTTTAGAGCCCTGTAGATTCGCTCTGTGACAGCTGCAACCTATCTAGAGGACACTGTTGTAATTTCCACACGATGGTTTCTGCTGAATGCCAGAATCTAGACCAAAGCCGTTTGTTCCCCTTCCCCGTGGGTCACGAATGACTGTCACCAGACCTCCAGCCACGGGCTTGTGTTCTCTCTTTCCCAAGTCAATATTTGTTGTTGGGGCTATTGTCTATGCTTGTAACTTTCTCCTAGCAGTGCGCCCAATGTAAAACCGCGAATAAAGTCATTCCTAGGACGTTCAAAGCATTCCTTCTTATAACGAACTTTGCAAAGCCTGTGTGTTGTATTTAATTAGAAGAAAGTCCCTGCAGGCAGATTCTCGGGGGTTCTCCTTGCTGTTTGGGGGTTTCGTTTTAATGTAAGAGGAGAGAATGTGCTAATACAAAGTAAAATGCGTTGACTGGCTCAAATGGACGTTTTTACATTGAAAATGTAGTTTGAATTTTACGACTTCAGAGAAAGGTTACTCTGTGGATGGCCCTGCCTCATCGGTTTAAGATGGAACTTGCTAAGAAAACACCCTCAGGAAGTTCACAATGTAATAAGGAAGAGATGCATCTTCCAAGGAGTAACAAGGGTTGTGTCGCATGACAACACGGGTTGCTATGGGAACAAGAGTTCCGGGATTTGGAGGGAGGCGGGAAGGAATTCAGGGAAGGTTTTCCATAGGAGGTAACAAATGGTTGCTAACAGTGTGCTACAAGATCCCAGAAAGGCGTCTCTCAAAGGTCCTATGGCTAGAAGCTGGAAAGGTCAGGGGAGTTAGTGCAAGATTCAGGCTCCAATGAGATTCCCACGGGTGGCATTAAAGGGACCATTTCTGATTCCAGTCCCACAAGAGCAAGGATTTTATCTGTTGTGTCCTCTACTTTATCTGTCCTCAGTCCCTAGAAGAGCCTCTGCCAGCCAGCCATTGGTGCTTAATAAATATTTGTTCAATTGCTGCGTAAATTAGTTATCTTTTCTCTCCCAGTCTCCACTTCTATCTTGATTAGCAGCAACACCTGTAACCTGGAAGCCATTTCCCTGCCCCATTCTTACCCCACCCTCTTCTTCATCCCCTAGCCAGTCTCTCACCTCCTCTTGTAGAGGGTTTGCAGAATTTTCCCCACCTCAAACGCCAATGCCAACAATTCAAAATGCAAGTGGAGTGAAATTCGATTAACCTGCGAAATGTGTTAACAAAGAAAACGTGGGGGTTGACGGGCTGAAACCGGCTCACAGAGATAGAGTACTTGCCTCTCCTCCCAGCTCTGAGTGGAGCAACTTTGGGAGCCTGAAGTTGTTCGTGACCAGAGTATTTCACCACAGTTTTTTTTTTTTTTTAGCAAATATTCCACCAGTTTCTTGTAGCAAGTGCTACAAATTACAGCATTTTTTTAAAGATTCAGTTTACCAGCATATCACTAGTTTTAGCTCACAGAAAGTTTGTTAGACATTTATCCTATGCTGAGAGGCTGAGACAGGAGGGTCGTAGGTTTGAGGCCAGCCTCAGCAACTTAGCGAGGTCATCACCCTCCTAGGACGTATCTCATCATTCGTTGAAGACGCTGGAACTTGCTTTGGTTTTCACTGAGCCCCCCCACCCCCGCCCGCTCTTGCCCTTGACCTAGCAGTTCAGACAGTCACAGTAACGAGCCAGCCCGTACCCTGCCCGATACACCAACATCCAACCGCAGGTCAATTCAGTCACCTGGTTCTTCCCCTGTGATCCGCCAGATAGAGCTGAAGAAAACAGAAGTCCAAACCCATTACCACCGTCTCAAGCTGTGGATACTGACGTTTCTATTCAAACCTCGGCTGGGTCTTTCGATCCTGTTTGGAAAATGTGTTCACCCTTACCGGACCCTTGTCTTACTCTCTGGAGGAAGGTCTTCCATTCTTCCCCAACTTTAGATTTCATTTCGTGTTCTTTATTCTAGTAAGCAAGAGATTCCATTTATAACTCTTTGAATTTCTTTTCTCACTACCTCAAAATATGCCAGTAAGCCGGGTGTGGTGGTGCAGGTCTGTAATTCCAGCACTTGGGAGGCTGAGACAGAAGGATCACAGGTTCGAGGACAGCCTCGGCAACTTAGAGAGAACCTCAGCAACCTAGTGAGACCCTGTTTCAAAATCAATAAATAAAAAGGTCTGGGGGTGTAGCTCAGAGGTAGAATGCCCCTGGTTCAATTCCCAGTATAGAAAAATAATAATTAAAAATGACAATAGCTTTAACCTTCTCGTTCAGCTGCTGCTCAAGAGGACCCGCTCCTCTGTGAACAGCCTGACTCTTCCCACTGGGTGTGGCCCATCCACAGTCTCCTCAGGACCTAAGTGACTCACATACTTAGCTTCATTTTCTTCCTCTGCACCATCTCCTTTCCTTCTACCATGAAAATGTCCAAATACCCTCTCATAAAAACACCCTCACCTGGGTGTGGTGACACATGCCTGTAATCCTAGTACATGGGAGGCTGAGACAAGAGGATTGCAGGTTGGAGGCAAGCCTCAGCAACTTAGCGAGACCCTCAGCAAGTTAGCAAGACCCTGTTTGAAAGTAAAAAATAAAAAGGGCTGGGTGTGTAGCTTGGAGGTAGAATGCCCCTGGGTCCAATCCCCAGTATAAAATAAAAAGCTTAGCCGGGCACGGTGGTGCATGCTTGTAATCCCAGTACTTGGGAGGCTGAGACCGGAGGATCTGGGTTCGTGGCCAGCCTCAGCTACTTAGTGAGGCCCTCTGCAACTTAGTGAGACCCTGTTTCAAAATAAAGAATAAAAAAATAGGGCTTGGGGTGTAGCTCGGAGGTAGAATGCCCCTAGGTTCAATCCCCAGTTCCACAAATAAAATAAAATAAGTCCCACCATTCACATGGCCTTCAGCAGCGTGTGCTTGTCCCCACGTGATGGGACACCTTTTCAGTCATTACCTGCACTAGACCTCTTTGCAGTATGGTACGAATGATCACTCTCTTTTTTTCAGCTTCTAGAACATTATTCTACCAAACTCCTAAAATCTTTTACAGTATAAAGGAGCATATAATTTAAAAAATGAATAAATAAATGGGGTATGCTGGTGCATGCTTGTAATCCCAGTACTTGGGATGCTGAGACAGGAGGATCGCAAGTTCAAGGTCAGTCTCAGCAACTTAGCAAGGACCTCCACAACTTAGTGAGACCCTGTTCCAAAATAAAATAATAGCCAGGTGTGGTGGTGCACGCCTGTAATCCCAGTACTGGGGAGGCTGAGACCAGAGGATCCCAGTCCTTTCTGGCTGTGGTCTCCACCTAAGTTCACAACTGCATCATCTTTTCAGTCACTCAAGCAGGAACTGGTGAGACTGTCTTGCCCACAATTTCTTATTTGTCCATCTGGACATCTGTCCCCAGTGCCTGTCACCTCTACTGTAGGAAGATCTCAGATCCCCTCATCTGTGTTCCCAGGTCCACAGCTTCAGTTCTGAGCCCTTGGTGTCTTATCAAAGATATTTCAATAGCTCTCTACTAAGCCTACCATATCCCTACCATCCTATCTTTTCTACAGTATCTGTTAAAATTTATTTTTATCTATTTTCAATGTCTAAGTTTTGATTAGCAATAAGAGTAAACAAATATAGCATATGCATTTTTCCAGGTTTTTTTAAGTATACTTTTATTGATGCATTGTGATTATACATCACAGTGAGGTTCAAAGTAACACAAGTGTAATGAGGGGTCCCACAGAGACACACCAGACTCCAAAAAATCCAATTTTGAGGTCTTTATTTTATGACCGGTTGGGCTATACCCATGGTGAGTGCAGCCCGAGGCTCTATTGACAACCGCTTATATAGGAAAAAGTACATTTTTACAGGATCAAAAGTTCAAGTTCACATAATTTCAGAATGATGGAAAACAACTCACTTGAGACCAAACAATATATGTTTATCTTCCATTTGACATCGCTTGGATTTTCTACATCTGTGTAAGCAAAGCGGCGGGGATGCAGAAGCCGAGGTTAAGCATTATGCAGCGTTAGCGAAGTTCATGGCGAGCCTGCCTGAAGCCAAACATTCTTAGTGGCGCTTATGGCCTTGTAGTGCTCAGGGTGGCAATATGGAGTCACGGGTGTTAAAGTGTAAGCAGACCTCATCTCACAAGCATACATGCACACAGCACATGGTATGACTCAGATTCCAGCCCCCTCCCATACATGTTCGTGAGCTTGGTAGTGATGCTTTCATACATAAACATGGAACTTTTTTTTTAGTACTGGGGATTGGGCCCAAGGGCATTCTACCTCCAAGCCACACTCCTAGCCCGATTTTATTTTTATTTGGAAACAGGGCCTCGCTAGGTTGATGAGAGTCTCACTACTTGCTGAGGCTGTCCTTGAACCTGCGATCCTCCTGTCTCAGCCTCCCATGTACTGGGATTACAAGTGTGCACCACCACGTCCAGCTAAACATGGAATTTTTTGAACTATTTCCCTCCTCAGTCCTCCTTTTTCCCCTCCCAGGTACCTCCCCCAGTCCCCTTCCACTATTCTCCCGGTCCCTCTCCTCGTTTATCCGGAGTCTCTTTTGTTTCCTATTTTCTCTCTCGCTTCCACACATAAGAGAAAACACAGGACCCTTGACTGTCCGTGACTGGCTGGTCTTACTTCGTATAAAGTCCCCTCCCTTTTCTTGCAAGTGACATCATCGTGTCCTTTATGTTCCACCTGGGAGAGACCGGGCCATCACGTCACCGCCATCACCGCCATGTATGATCTGGGAGATCACTGCCATTTGCCCTGGGGAAGCCAGAAAAGCCTAAAAACTGGGCCTCGGTCTACACTTCTGCTCCCACCTCCCCGATGCCTATCCTCCCCTCGTTAGGAACAAGTGCCAGGAACGAGTGTCATGATGTCCCCGAAATATCCTGTGCACCTCCTGTCTCCTGGCAAAATCCTGCGCCTCTCACAGGCCAGCTTCTATCCCAGAAGACATCCCAAGGCCTTCTCTTCCAGACGGAATGCTCTCTGGATTGCAACAACAGTCAGCAAGCGCTGTCTGTCCCAGTGGCACACCCCTCACACTCCCCTTCAGTAGCTGTCCCCTCATCATGCCAGGCGTTGCGGTCCTCAAGAGAGCAAAGGTCAGCCACGGGGGGCGTGGCGCATGCTCGTAATCCTAGGACTTCGGTGGCTGAGACAGGAGGATCGCAGGTTGGCTGCCAGCCTCAGCAACTTAGTGAGGCCCTCTCCAGCTTAGTGAGATGCTGTTTCCAAATAAAAAATAAAATCGGGCTGGGGGGGTAGCTCAGAGGTAGAATGCCCCTGGGTTCAATCCCAAGTACCAAAAAAAAAAAAGAGGGCAAAGGTCGTGGAGCCTCTGCGCTCTGCACAGCCTGTGTGCTCACTGCCTGTCTAGGGAGGAAAGAAGGATAAAGGGTAGGAAGTCGTATTCCATGAGACTGCTGTGACAACAGAGCCAGTACAAATAACTGGAAATAAATTTCTAAATACAAGCCCAGCGTGGTGGCGCACACTTGTAATCCCAGTATCTGGGAGGCTAAGACAGGAGGATCGCAGGTTCAAGGACAGTCTCAGAAACTCAGAGAGGCTCTCTGCAACTTAGTGAGACCCTGTTTCAAAATAAAAAAAAATAAAATAAAATAGGGCTGGGGGTGTAGCTCAGGGGTAGCATGCCCCTGGGTTCAATCCCCACTAACACACACACACACACACACACACACACACACAAATACCCAAAACAAACAAACAAAAATTCTAAGTACAGAAAGTCAACCATGAAAACAGACTTTTAAGAATGATTAGTATCAGCCGGGCATGGTGGCACACACCTGCAATCCCAGTACTTGGGAGGCTGAGACAGGAGGATCGCAAGTTCAAAGCCTGCCTCAGCAACTTAGTGAGGCTCTGCTTCCAAATAAAAAATAAAATAGGTCTGGGGGTTAGTTTGGAGGTAGAAGGCCCTTGGGTTCCATCCCCAGTACCACAAAAAAAAATTTAAATAAAAAATAAAATAGGGCTGGGGGTGTAGCTCAGGGGTAGAATGCCGCTGGGTTCAATCATCAGTACTACAAAAAAAAAAGAAAGAAAGAAAAGAAAAGAAAAAGAATGATCAGTATCTGCTTCCTTCCTTTATTTCCCTTTCGTCCCTTCTTTCTTTCCTCAGTTCCGTTTGCTCCCTCCACCTTTATATTGGCTCCATCTGCATTTCTAATGACGCTGTCCACTGGGGTTGGACTTGATTGATATTCACCCTCTCGTGACACTTGGAGGCCTCCTGGCGCTGTCAGAAAAACACCGTGACTTGGAAATGTCTAGCTCATTACTTTTTCTGCAAATATTTATTAGCACCTACTCTGTCCCAGGAACTACTTTAGGTGTTTGGATACATCCATGAATGAAAATTACAAAGGTTCCTGCCTCCTTGAAGCTGATATTCAATTAGGACAGAGGGCAGATAATAAATAGTAAAGATGATAAATAAGTATTTTGGAAGACGAGGACCACGGGGGCCAAGTTGAGGGGGAAGAGGAGGATAAAATTGTACCGTGTATGTGTGTGTGTGTGTGTGTGTGTGTGTGTGTGAGTGTGTGTGTGTGTGTGTGTGTTTGTGTGTGTATTACTGGGGATTGAACCCAGGGGCACCCTACCTTTTGAAACAGGGTCTCACGGAGTTGCTGAGGCTGGCTTTGAACCTATGATCCTCCTGTCTCAGCCTCCCAAGTACTGGGATTCCAGGCATTCCGCACCGTGCCTAGCTCCCTGGCTTGCACGTCTTAGTGGAAAGGCCTCATTAAGAAGATGAGGTTTAGCTGGGCATGGTGGCACACGCTTATAATCCCAGTCCTTGGGAGGCTGAGACCAGAGGATCCGGGTTCGCGGCCAGCCTCAGCTACTTAGTGAGGCCTTCTGCAACTTAGTGAGACCCGGTTTCAAAAGAATAAAAAATAGGGCTGGGGGTGTAGCTCGGAGGTAGAATGCCCCTGGGTTCAATCCCCAGTGCTGCAAAAAAAAAAAAAAAGATGAGATTTAAGTACAGAAAGTAAGGGAGTGGCTCAGGCCAGGCGGAGTGTGTCTGGCGTGTTTGAAGAACAGCAGGAAGGTTGGTGCACAGAGGGAGGGGGAAGGTGGCGGGAGAAGAGATCATAGGCTGACAAGGGCCCGGCGATCAGCCCAAGCTGTCCTGATGAGGTCTCCGGCTTTTGTTCTGACTGCAATGAGCCTCCACTGTGGACTTCGTTTTAGGCAGAGGAGTGGTGTGCTTAGACTCTGAGTTGTTCGGCTGCAGATCGTGAAGGAACCCTGATCCGTTGTAGAGATCCTGGCAAATGACAGTGGTCCCTACAGGGTAGTGGTAGAGGGGGAGACGCCACTGACTTCTGGATATATATATGGTACTCAGGGGCATTCTGCCTTGGAGTTACACCACCAGCCTGTTTTATGTTTAATTTTTAAACAGGTCCCACTAAGTTGCTGAGGGTGTCACTTTATTTCTGAGGCTGTCCTCAAACTTGCAATCCTCCTGTCTCAGTTTGGTTTTTTTTGTTTTGTTTTGTTTTGTTTTGTTTGTTGGTTTGGTTTGGTTTGGTTTGGTTTGGTTTGGATTGATTTGGTTTGGTTTGGTTTGGTTTGGTTTGGATTGGTTTGGTTTGGTTTGGTTTGGTTTGGATTGATTTGGATTGGTTTGGTTTGGTTTGGTTTGGTTTGGTTTGGTTTGGTTTGGTAGAATCAGCAGGATTTTCTGACAGATCAGGTATGGGATGTGAGGGAAATAAAGGATTCAAGGAAGACCCCAAGGATTTTGTTCAGAGGCAACAGAAGAAAAGAGTTTGTATCAGCTGAGATGAGGAAGGGTGTGGGAAGAGCAGCTTTGGCCGGGGCGAGGGAAGCAGGGGCTGGAAGTTCAGTTTTGGAGTTGTTGAAATTGAAATGCCCTTTAGATGCCCCAGGGAATGCAGGCGTTCCCGTCCATGGGGCTGTGTTCCAAGATCCTGGTGGATGCCTGAAACCATGGATAGTACAGAAACACACACACGCACACGCACACACGCACACACACCCCATACTATTTCCTGTAAATACATACCAATAATAAAGTTTAGTTTATAAAATAGGCGTATTTTATAAACTAAAATATGGTGGTGCACACCTGTAATCCCAATACTTGGGAGGCTGAGACAGGACGATCACAGGTTCAAGGCCAGCCTCAGCAACTTAGCGAGACCCTGTTTCAAAATAAAAATAAAGTCAGTCTGGGGGGTGTTGTTTGGAGGTAGAATGCCCCTGAATTCAATCCCTAGTACTACACACACACACACACACACACACACACAAATTAGACATAGCAAGAGATTAATAGCAATAATAATAAAAGAATAATTATAATAATAAACTACAATAAATGTTATGTGAACGCACTCTGCTGATTCACAGGTACTTCTCTGACTCTTAAAATATATTTATCACTGTATTTTCACCCTTTCACTTAAAGGAAGCCGGCTCCCCTTTGGCACATCCAAAATACAGCACCACTATTCCTGCACTCTGGGACCATTATTAAATAAAATTAAAAGTTGAACACACACACTTTGATACTGTAGCAGTCTCTCTGATCGCCACTACGAGTGACTAACGGGCAGGTAGCGTATACAACATGGACACGCAGCCAGAGGGAGGACTCGAATCCCAGGTGGGATGGAGAGGGATGGCAGGAGACTTCATCACGCTCTCAGAACAGGGCACACGTCGAAACGTACGAATTGTTTGCTTCTGTTGAATATTTTTAGCCAATGGCTGACCACCATGGGTAACTGAAACCTTAGAAAGTAAAACTCCATGGACAAGGGGACTGTGTGCCAAGAACACACTGGATAGAAGAGCCTTTATCTTGAGAGAGAGGGCAGGGCTGGGGATTTAAATGTGGGAGTCATCCGTGAACAGATGGTCTTTTAAGTCATGAGACTCATAACATCCCGTGTATCCAAGCCTTATAAAATGATGGTAAAAACAGGCATGTATGATGTGTACATTATAGTGTACTGGAGTGTAGAGAGAGGAGATTAACTTTCCAAATGAAATACTTTATTTATTTTATTTATTTATTTATTTACTTACTTATTTATTTATTTATTTATTTTGTGGTACCGGGGATTGAACCCAGGGGCATTCTACTTCTGAGCTACACCCCCAGCCCTATTTTTTATTCCTTATTTTGAAACAGGGTCTCACTAAGTTGTAGAGGGCCTCACTAAGTAGCTGAGGCTGGCCGCGAACCCAGATCCTCCTGTCTCAGCCTCCCAAGTACTAGGATTACAAGCATGCGCCACCACGCCCGGCTCTATTTTTATTTCATTTTGAAAAATATCCCCCATATATCTTCTTATGACTACTCATCTATCAAAGGTATGTGTATAGATTAAAGGTATAGATTACCCATAGTACATAGTCATGCTAAAAATGCTTCCCCAAGTCAACACATGTTCCAGGTTTCCTCTCTCAAACATATGTACCTGAAAGCCAAATTGAAAAATGGGAAGATTCCGTCTCTTTTAGATTCAGTTAATTGCAGCAGAGTGTTCAGAATTTCTTTTGCCCTCGTGACCGGGAACAGTTGGTAATTTAACTGTAGAAAATGTTTAAAGTTAGTACTAATGTATAAATGTATAAAGTTACAACCTTAGAAATATTTCAGTCAAGCCGGGCGTGGTGGTGCACACCTGTAATCCTAGTACTTGGGAGGTTGAGACAGGAGGATCGCAGGTTCAAGGCTAGCCTCAGCAACTTAGCGAGACTCTCAGCAACTTAGGGAGACCCTATTTGGAAATAAAAAATAAAATGGGCCAGGGATGTAGCTCAGAGGTAGAATGCCCCTGGGTCCAATCCCCGGTGCCACAAAAAACAAAGAGCCAGGCGTGGTGGCACAGGCTTGTAATCCCAGTACTTTGGAGGCTGAGACAGGAGGATCACAGGTTCGCGGCCAGCCTCAGCTACTTAGTGAGGCCCTCCGCAACTCAGTGAGACCCTGTTTCAAAATAAAGAATAAAAAATAGGGCTGGGGGTGTAGCTCGGAGGTAGAATGCCCCTGGGTGCAATCCCAAGTACCGCAAAAAGAAAAAAACAGACAAAAACCAGTTATTCACCCCCCTTTACAGTGGACAGCTGAGGCCCAGAGGTGAAAGGTCACACTAGAACGGGAATCTAGGTCATCCCCTGCCCTCCATTCCTGGTCCTGTGCTCTTTCTACCACACTCTGACTAGAAGGCTGCTTTAGAAATTCCTCTCGAATTTGCAATCAAGGCAGAAACCAGCACTGATAGGTAATCTTCACATTTCCTTAGTTTTCCATTGACGTTTTTCCATTTTCCCACAGTTCTAAGGGTCATCCTTGCGATCGCCTTTTGCCTGGTATCTGGGGTCCTGGTGATACTGCTGTTCATCCTCATCCGCCACGGGCCCTGCTGGCAGAGAGAGTCCTATCGGAACATCTGAACCAGAGCAGAGGAGCCAGCGACCTCCTGCGCCCAGAGGACAGAGCCTGGCGCCGCCACACCCCTCCTCTGAGCCCGCTTGGCACGCGGTCTGCACCCAGCCACACAGGGACAACTGCGGGACTCGGGTCACTTAGATTTCCTCACGACTGAGCAGTAGTGCAGGCCGCTTGCACACCGAGAAAAAGAGTTCTGCCAGGCACAGCGGCCCACGCCTGCAATCCCGGTACTTGGGAGGCTGAGACAGGAGGATGAGACAGGTTGGAGGCCAGCCTCAGCAACTTGGCGAGACCTTGTCTCAAAATAAAAAATGAAAAGGGCTGCAGGAGTAGCTCAGTGGTAGAGCGCCTCTGGGTTCAATCCCCAGTACCACCACCCCCAAAAAACAAACAAACAAAAAAGGCTTTTTTTATTTTTGCTGGGGATGGCTATATTCTCTGACAGAAGGACAAGGTTCCTGTGTTTTTAGGGGTTGGCATCGGCCTCTCTTCTGGATTTCAGGTATCTTTGCCCCCCAACCCCCTTCCCTGGCATGTGTGTCCTCACTGGTAAGACCAAGGACCCCCTTGGGTGCGGGTTCCCCTAGCGAATGCTTCTGACCACCACGCTGTGATTTATCACTGGATGGGACTGAGGTAAAGGTTCCTTGCTGTGGGGGTTTAAGGTGCCTTCAACTCAGGAGATAAATAAATGATCGGGCCAAGACTAAAACTCATTCTTCCAATAAACTGGTATAGGATTTCGCTGTGGAAGGGCAGCCAGACTAGCCCAGCCCGAGGTTCATTTTAGTAGAGGAGTTGGTAGCAAAAAGTAAGTAAGAAAGGGTCAGCCTAAATTCCCAATACAAGCAAAAAAAAAAAAAAAAGGGAGGGGTGGTAGAAGGGTTACTGCACTCCGCATTGCGACATCATCTTTATTATATTTCTCAGCCATAGCCCCTCTATCCATAAATTGGAGATCCTTATTTTATTATCATTTCCAAGTTGTGACAAAATTAAATAGTTGATGTGTATTTCATGTGTTTATAAAGCACTTCAAAGTGGCTTCTGAAAATCAACATCATTAACATAATATTCCTGATCTGTTTAAAAAAAAATCACCAGGCACGGTGGCGCATTCCTGTAATCCCAGGACTTGGGAGGCTGAGACAGGAGGATCGCAGGTTCCCAGTCAGCCTCAGCAACTTAGAGAGATCTCCTCAGTCACTTAGTGAAACCCTGTTCCAAAATAAAAAATAAAAAGGGCTAGGGGTGTAGCTCAGAGGTAGAATATCCCTGGGTTCAATTCCCAATACCACACACATACACACACACACATACACCAAAAAAATTCTATGAACATGTGATCAAAAAGGCCAAAAATTGGCTGTGCGTGGTGGTGCACACTGGTAATCCCAGTACTTGGGAGGCTGAGATGGGAGGATCACAGGTTTGCGGCCAGCCTCAGCAAGTAGTGAGACTCTCATCAACCTAGCAAGACCCTGTTTCAAAATAAGAATAAAACAGGGCTGGGGGTGTAGCTCAGGGGTAGAATGCCCCTGGGTTCAATCCCCAGTACCACACACACAAAAAAAAGACCAAAATTCTATTGGCATTTCTGTTGTCAAGGTAACTGGATACCCCCAGGTGTCCAGTTTCTACAACTACTAAAGTTAGGGCTTCAAAATTGTTATTAAGTCCCAGGTTCCACAAAGTCCATTTTGCAAATAGATCCATACCCATATCTCTAGCTACATGCTTCTGGTGGAAAAATAAGATCCCCAACGGAATGTCCAGCACGTGCGACTTAGCACAAAAATCGCCACACGCCAGGCCAGATGTAGCAGGACATTTGGGATCGTGCCCTACGAATTCAGACTTCTAGCTTGAGACAGGATGCCTCTTCGAAGGCCGTCACCTCAGCTCCCACACAGTACCACACGTGTCGTTCTCCCCTGCCTGCAGAGTCCCCGGCGCATCGTGACAGCCAGGTGATTCTGCTGAACGCAGCAGGGCACGATGCTCCAGTAAAAGTGCTCTCACCGGCCGAAGTGCCAAAAAAGCCAATTAGAATCCCTATGCCCCACTCCCACGGGCGATCAATAAAACCAGCGCCCTGTTTTGTTCCAGCGAGCCAGCCTGACTCATTCTGTGTCTCCCTCCCCAGGTGGAGGACCCAGGAAAGGTGCCAGGTGCCAGGGGTAGGAAACCTGCGTCGTCGCACCTGCACGATTCGATTTCATTTCTGTTGTCCTCGAGTCAGAGTTCCCAGTGGGGTGACATCACCAGGTTTGAGCCTCAGCACGGCAAAACGATTAATTAATTAATTAAAATAAAAACTTTAAAAGCCTGTAGAATCAATCATGATGCTGGCCATTCTTACGTAAGTGAATAATCAGGTTAAGACTAAACCCCATTATTCCAATAAACTGGTCATTGGATTGCTTGTTTGTTGTGTTGTGGTACTGGGGTTTGAGCCCAGGGCTGTTCTACCTGAAAGCTATACCCCCAGCCCATTTTAGCTTTTTTGTTTGGAAACAGGGTCTCACTAGGTTGCTGAGAGTCTCACTACATTGCTGAGGCTAGCCTTGAACCTGCCATCCTCCTGTCTCAGCCTCCCAAATACTGGGATTACAGGCATGCACCACCACGTCCTGCTGCTCATTGGATTTCAATGTGTCTAGGAAGGCTAAACTAGCCCAGCCCAAGGTTCATTTCAGTAGAGGATTTGATGACAAATTTAAGAAGTAAGGAAGGGTAAGCCTAAATTCCCAATACATAAAATAACTGTCCATATCATAGAATTCCTCCTCAACAAAACATGTGTTTATTGTCTTCTATACTGTGACATTTCTTTATTATAGCCCAGAGAGAAACAACAAGCCAAATTCCAATCTGCCTTTTGTCTGCAAAGAGCAAAGGGGGAGAAAATGGGACAAAGACATAGATTTCTTAGAAAAGACTGAATAATGGCAAGTGTTAGACTTGAATTAGTAGTATACAAGTTGATTCTTAAGACAAAAAAATCCAGTAAGAAATTAAAAACACGGCTGGGCATGGTGGCCCATGCCTGTAATCCCAGTACTTGGGAGGCTGAAATAGGAGGGTAGCAGTTTCAAGGCTAAAGCATAACTGAGCAAAACCCTGTTTCAAAATAAAATAGGCCGGGGGGTTTAGCTCAGAGGTAGAACTCCCCCCCACACACACACACACACAGAAATTCTAAACCTTTTCTTTAGCTATTAAATTAAACATACACATGCACCACTGAGAAGCAATCCCTACACAGCGTTTGATAGCTAGCGGACTTCAGTGTGTGTCTAATACACATACATAATATATTTATATTAAAAATGCCTTCAAAAGAGGCAGGTAATTCTTAGAAACTGTAATATCAACCACTTTAGGTATAGCTCAGGTCTTTCCCCACAATTTCTATATTCAAGAGTAGCCAAAAAATCTGTGTGGCTGCGGTTCTTTTTCTTTGTTTTCTTTTTCTTTTTTCTTTCTTTTTTTTTTTTGTTCATAGGTGTACTGGAGGTCAAATCCAGGGCTACACATGCATGTGAGTTACAGCCCCATTATTCTTTTCTTTACCTCCACTCTCAGCTGGATTTTAATACAGTTTGTATTTATTCACTTCATTTTAAAATTGTGAGATCTTACATTGATAAGGGCTATTCATGCTCATGATACAATAATAATATGTTTTTAATATACTTTTATTGGTGCATCGTAGTCTCACGTCATGTAGTTCACAGTGATAGGAACAGACATGCACACAGCACTTGGTGAGCTTACCCCGGCTCCCTCTCCACCCCCCCTTCCCCATCCATGATCTTGAGATTGACATTGATAATTTCATATATGTACATAACGTCAATGGAAGTGTTTCCTTCATTAACTCTCCCCCCCCACACACACACACACACCACCCTCCCCTAGACCCCCTCCAACGCTCCACTGGGCTTTCTCCTCCATTATTTAAAGTCCCTCTTAGATCCCGATTTCTCCCTAGCTTCCCATATGAGAGAAAACATGTGACCCTTCACCTCTGTGACTGGCCAATCTCACTTAATGTTCTCCAGGTCCATCCATTTCCCTGCAAATGCCATAATTTTGTTCTTCTTTGTTGCTGAGTAGAATCCCATTGTGTGTAGATCCCCCGATTTTGTAATCCGTTCCTCTGTTGATGGACACCTAGACTGGTTCCATGATTTGGCCACTGAATTGTGCTGCCATAAACATGGATATGCATGTATCACTGTGATATTCTGATTTCAGTGCCTTTGGAAAGATACCCAGGAGTGGTGTAGCTGGATTGTATGGTGGATCCATTCCTAGTTTTCTGAGGAAACTCCACACTGATCTCCACAGTGGCTGCACTAATTCGCAATCCCACCAACAGTATAGAAGAGTTCCCATTTCTCCACAGCCTCGCCAGCATTTATTGTTGTTTCTATTCTTGATGATTGCCATTCTAGTTGGGGCTACATGGAATCTCAGTGTAGTTTTGATGTGCATCTGTCTCGCACATGGGAGACGGGCGCTCTATTGCTGAGCTACCTCCCCACCCTGTCTGAATTTTGTTCAGCGGTGAAGTAGAAAGTGTTGGTAGGATTGCAAGTTAGTTCAACCACTATGGAGATCAGTGTGGAGATTCCTCAGAAAACTGGGAATGGACCCACCATATGACCCGGCTATACCACTACTGGGTATCAAACCAAAGGGATTGAAACCAGAAAACTACAGTAATATATGCACACCCATGTTCATAGCAGCACAATTCACAGTGGCCAAATCATGGAACCAACCTAGGTGCCCATCAACAGATGAGTGTATTACAAAATTGTGGGAAATACACACAATGGAATTCTACTCAGCAATAAAGAAGAACAAAATAACATCATTTGCAAGAAAGTGGAAGGATCTGGAGAACATTATGTTAAGCGAGATCAGTCAATCACAAAAAAAGAAGGGACATTTGTTTTCATTAATATGTGCAACCTAAGGAATAGTAGGGTCACACAAGGGATTCTGGTTGATAATGGAGAACCCTCAGCAGAACAAGGGAAGTGGTACAAGGGAAGGGGGAGGGCAAGAAAAAGGGAATTAATGGAATTACTATCATAAATAATATGTACATGTGAAAATATACCAACATCATTCTTGGTACTTCATATGGGTGGGGGGAGGCGGGGGGGGCACTAAGAGCTGTGTGCATGTATGTTAACATCAAATAGATATTCATTGCGATGTAAGACTCCAATGCACCAATAAAAGCACGTTAAAAAAAAATCCACTGAGGGTTGACAACCCACTGCCTCAACTCTGCATTAGCTCTGGCCAACAACTTGGAACAAGTTCTTTAATACCTTAACCCTTGTTTTACTAATCAAAAAGGAGGAGTCCCGAGTAAATGAACATAGAAGTTACTCCTAGTTCTTATGTTCTGCGAACAATATTTTTTTCTTTTATGCTATGGAGCGGTCCTCGCCTGAGCAAGTACTGGCATGGATGGTACCACTGTAGTTTACTACAGTGAGGTTACTGCTGTTTCCTCTATACAGTTTTATTTTGCTCTGAATGTCTAACCATGCAGTTGGTGGGAAAATCAATCTCATTCCCTAGTAGGGTTCCCTACCTCTTCAGGTTCATTAAAGAGCCCAGAGTAGCCGGGCGTGGTGGCGCACGTTTGTAATCCCAGTACATGGGAGGCTGAGACCAGAGGATCCGGGTTCACGGCCAGCCTCAGCTACTTAGTGAGGCCTCCGCAACTTAGTGAGACCCTGTTTCAAAATAAAGATTTAAAAATAGGGCTGGGGGTGTAGCTCAGAGGTAGAATGCCCCTGGGTTCAATCCTCGATACCGCCAAAAAAAAAGAGCCCAGAGTATACCTAGTGGAGAAGTCAGAGAAGGCATCTCTAGGCCTCTGTGTACACTGGCCCTGTGTATGTGTGTGCGTGTGTGCGTGTGTGTGTGTGTGTGTGTGTGTGTGTGTGTGTGTGTGTGTGATACTGGGGATTGAATGAATCCAGGGGCATTCTATCTCTGAGCTATACCCCAGCCCTATTTTTTTATTTGTTTACTTTGAAACAGGGTCTCTCTCAGTTACTGAGAGTCTCACTATTGCTAAGGCTGGTCTTGAACCTGCAATCCTCCTGTCTCAGCCTCCCAACATTTTGGTGCTTTAAATCAGGACTGTCTAAAAGAAGAAGCACGCAGGACAAACATGAAAGCCCTGTGTGTGATTTTAAATGGTCTGGTAGCCATATTTTTAAGAGGTAAAATTAAAGAGATGAAATGAATCCTAGCAATAAAATTTATTTAACCCAATGCATCTAAAGTATCATTTCAAGATGTAATTAATATTTTAAAATGTTAATGGGACATTCCATGTGTTTTTATACTAAGTATTTAAAATCTAATATGCATTTGACCCTTGCTGTGCATCTCAATTCAAACTAGCCACATTTCAAGTCTCAATAGCCAATATTGAATAGTTGTGCCTGGGACCATTAGATGGTAACTTTTTAAAGCAGAGAAAATGTATTCTTTGTTATTTGTAAAACCCACTTTCAGGATATTGTCAAGAAATAAAAAATCATCTTTGTTATGTGTCATTTTTGTTGGGGGGGAGGATTGATGAAAGAGTTTTCCAAAATGTTTTCTGTGTAAGCCTGTCTTCACAATAGCAGCCCAGATCTTTTCCAGAATTATCCTAAACTAAATGGACTGGTTCCTCTTCTTAGTAAATGCCTTCAGAAAGAAGTTGATAACAGGCTTATAAAAATAAGAACTGGAGCTGGGCATGGTGGCGCACGCTTGTAATCCCAGTACTTGGGAAGCTGAGACAGGAGGCTCGCAGGTTCGAAGCTAGCCTCAGCTACTTAGTGAGGCTCTCAGTAACTTAGCAAAACCCTGTTTCCAAATAAGAAATAAAAATAGGTCTGGGGATGTAGCTCGGAGGTAGAAGGTCCCTAGGTTCCATCTCCAGTACCACACATACAAAAACAAAACAAAACAAAACAAAAGTAAAGAAAATAAAAGAAAAGAAAAACTACCTGATTTGGTTTGGAGGGATGCCTTTTAAAAGCTTCGTTACAGTTTTTATTGTGGGCAATCTGAAATCAAAGCAAAAATGAATGTAGATAATCCAGAAGAATATAAAAACCAAAGTAAAAGTGCTTCCTATCCACTTTCAAGCACCAAGGGCAATCCTGTTGACAATATCTCATTTTAGTTCTTCTATTGAGTAGCATTAATTTTATGAAATACACCTTTATTTTATGACTTTTTTATATCTTCCTCTGCTTTTATAACCCATATTGTTCTCTTTCTTGTATTCTTTTTTTGACTTTCTTGAAGTAATTTTTTAAATGCTTCATGAACAGTAAGCTTTGTGATTCTAATATGTCCAAGTATATCCACATTTTCCCTATCATTTACCAAGTAATTGACTGGGTTTACTGAAAATGACTTCCCCCCAAACTATAAAGCAGTGTTCTGTTTTCTTCTAACATACAGGATTGTCAGTGAGGAGTCTGCCATCAGTCTGATTCTCATTACAATGTAAGAAGTAATCTCTTTTATTTTGCTTTTCCCAGATCTTTTAAGGTATCCTCTTTCTACTTGGAGTTCTGATAGGTTACCAGGATATGCTGAGGCATAGGTACTTGGTTTTCTGTTTGCATCCTCCATGTCTGTGATTATCATCTCTCAACATTTCTTTTTTTTCTTTCATTTATTTTATTTTATTTTATTTTATTAGTGCATTGCAATCATACATCTTGAAGGACTTCAGGGTGGTTGACGTATACATGCACTCATCGGTCAATTAGCCCTCCCCAATCCCCACCCTCGCCTCCCCCCTCCCTCCTTCCCTTTTCAGCATAGTAGTTAACTTTGATATCTTTGTGTAAGTCCATCCTGTGCTCCAGTTTGTTTCCTTCTCCTTCCCTCCCGTCTCCCCCAGTTAGTTCACCTTCTTCGCTCATCTGAGGTTTTCTCTCTTTGTCTGTGGTCCTGTGCAGGGTCGTGGCTCATCCTCCCCTGACCTCAGCACTGGGGTACTCCGGGGCGGGGCTGGGGGCTCACCCGCCCCATGTCCCCAGTGCCGGGGTAGACCGCATCTCTTTATCCACTCATCAGTTGACGTACACTTAGGTTGGTTCCATAACTTGGCTATTGTGAGTTGTGCTGCTATAAACATGAGTATGCATGGATCACCATGGTGTTATGACTTTAATTCTTTCAGAAGGATACTGAGGAATGGTATAACCGGGTCATATGGTAATCCCAGTCCTAGTCTTTTAAGGAACCTCCATACTGATCTCAAAGAGAATCTTAACTCAAAAAAATTGTCAGTATTTGGCAAAGAATGCACATAACTGGATTACTGACAGGCCCTCCTGTTATGGGTGGCACAACCAAGTAATTTCTTTAACTGGAGTTTTCATCCTTCAATAGTTTATATATTTTTTCAGAGTAAATTAAGGATTTTGCTCTATAATTACTACCAAATTTTTCTCCTCAGCATCACATTTCTGTTTTGTTTTTTGTTTTTTTTTTTAGGTGCTGGGGATTGAACTCAGGGGTGTTCTACCTCTGAGCTACACCCTGAGCCTGATTTTATTTTTTATTTTGAAACAGGGTCTCTCTAAGTTGCTAAGTCTGATCTCGAACCTGAGATCCTCCTGTCTCAGCCTCCCAAGTACTAGGATTACAAGTGTGTGCCACCATGCCCGGCTACATTTCTGGTTTTAAACCACATGGTCTCACCCTTTTTCAATTAACTTTGCACAATATTCTTTGGGGAGGAGGTGCTGGGGATTGAATCCAGGGGCATTCTACCTCTAAGCTACACCCCTAGTCTTATTTTATTTTTTTATTTGGAAACAGGGTCTCACTGAGTTGCCAAGGCTGGCCTTGAACTTGTGATCCTTGTGTCTCAGTCTCCTGAGTACAGAGATTACAGGCATGTGCCACCACACCCAGTTCCCTGTTATGATTTGAATGTGATATGTCCCCACCACATTCCCTGTGTAATGGTGCTGACAGGCATGGGGCCTGTAAATGACAGGTCACTGAAAGGAGTTAGCGCTCTTCCCTGCCACCACTCTCGATTGGTTTGGTTTGGGGTGATCCTGGGGATTGAACCCAGAGGCATTCTATCACTGAGCTACACCCCCAGCCCTTTTTATTTTTTATTTTGAAACAGGGTATCACTAGGTTGCTGAGGCTGGTCTCAAACCTGCAACCCTCCTGTCTCAGCCTCCCTAGTGCTGGATTATAGGTGTGTACTACCATGCCCCACTAATGCTGTTTTCCTAAGAGTGAGTTCTCACTCTTATGGGACTTGATTGGTTACAGTGGGGTGTTATACAGATGATGGTGTCTCTCTTTCTCTCTCTCTCTCTCCCTCCCTCTCGCTCTCCCCCCCCACACACGCACGCGCGCACACACACGCACACACACACGCCTGCTGCCCCTCCATCCCCAGAAACTGAGCAGACATTGGCACCATGTTCTTGGGTCTCTAGAACTAACTGTAAGCTCAGTGAACTGTTTCCTTTATAAATTGCTCTGCGTCAGGAGCAGTGTGCGGCCCAGAGTAAACATTATATAAATACCTGTTACCTAAAATGTTGAGTGATTGAAGGCAGGAATTTATCATTCTCAGCCCAAAGCATTATTACTCTGGATTTTCTTGTTTAAAAGAACAAACATGAGATGTCATTTTTCATTAGCTTTCTGCATACTCTGGAAAGTGGGTTTTTTTTTCAATCTTATACTACATCTCAAAATGACAACTATTATTAAAATGATGAAAGCTTCATTTGGGGGAGCAACAGGAAGACTAGAAATCTTATTAAAACTGCTACTTTGATTTAGGATTTGTTTCTGAGAGAACATAATATTCTTGACATTCTCCTAAACAAAACAAAACAAACTAGAGCCACTGGATTTCAGCTCAAGGTCAACTGTAATAGCATGCTTCAAAAATGAAATTCATAGCCAGGCACAGTAGCATGCACCTGTAATCCCAGTACCTGGGAGGTTGAGGCAGGAGGATTGCAAGTTCAAGGCCAGCCTCAGCAACTTAGTGTGAGACCTTGTCTCAAAATAAAAGACAAAAAGGGCTGGGATGTAGCTCAGTGGCAGAGCACTCCTGGGTGCGATCCCCAGTACCACAAAAATAAAAATAAAATAAAATCCATTAAAATGTAGACTCTACAGTGGAGCCTGCTTAAGTTATTGACAATTTAAAATGGAGTAGATGTTGCAGAAAAAAAATTTTAAAAATCAGCAAAGGATCCGGGTTCGCAGCCAGCCTCAGCTACTTAGTGAGGCCCTCCGCAACTTAGTGAGACCCTGTTCCAAAATAAAGGAGAAAAAATAGGGCTGGGGGTATAGCTCGGAGGTAGAATACCCCTGGGTTCAATCCCCAATACCGCAAAAAAAAAAAAAAGATTTGTAGTTGTGTTGATGATAAAACAGAAAATGTCAAGTAGAATAATATTGAATGTAGGTGGTAGATATCTTTCCAACTTTCATTAGTCTCTTGGTATAGATCTCAACGTGTCTCTTGTAGAAGTAAATTGTGACCCCCGGGCCTGGGTTTCTCTGATGTCAATGAAGCTACACAGCAATGTCTCTAAAACAGAACAGGATGCTGGTGAGCAGGTGCCGCTCAGCAACTGGACAGTTTCAACACGATGCGGCCATCGCATGAGGTCCAACGACCAAGCAGGTATTCCAGGATGGGAAGCATCCCTTATCCCTCCCACGAGCCAGCAGAAAATCATTAACGTCCCTTTCTCAGAGCACATGAATCCAGGGTGCAGCAGGCTAGAAAATGTTCTCAGTTCCTAAAACACTCACTCTGTTCATCTCTTCTCCTTCCTACGCAGATTCTCCTCCTGGCCTCTTGAGGGCGCCATTCAGCTTGGGCATTCATCATGTGCAAAATTACCTCCCTTGGGCTTCTGAAAGATGAAAGGAGACAATGCAGATGAGAAACACGTTTACAACGCTCTTGATGCAATGAAACGCCAAAGCAAAAGTCATACTAAGAAACTATTCATGATTTAACATTTTGCATACGCATAGATAATTCCCAAGAAGTTTCTCCTCCTTAAAATGTGAGAAAGTGGATGGGAACTGGTGAACTTGGAACACCCTTTTTTTCATTAGGGATATTAATGAACCATTCCTGTGGTTCACAGATTAAGTTTGTCTGTTTTGCTCATTTAGCAAGTACTCAGGGGACACTTTTAGTGTGCTAATCCTGCGAGGCAGTTACCAATGGTGACATCCTTCCCATTTGACAGATGGAAAGACTGACGCTCAATAATTTGCCTATAGTCACACGGCTGGAAGGTGACAGACATGGGAACTCAACCCAACCAGTTTTCTTCTAAATGCTGCACTTATTAAACCACTGCCTGCCTTTGAGGTAAAGAACTTTGGTAATGTTCTCAGAAAATCGCATCTTGACCTTATTTTCTTTTGTTAGGCCTTTGGGTCTCTCCCTTCTGTGATGTTAATTCCTTGAAAGAAAACGACTGCAAAGATTATATGAATCCCATCCAAGTGAAGTTGTGGAGTATCATTATTACTATTATTATTATTTTTGGCACTGAGGATGGAGCCCAGGGGTGTTCTACCGCTAAGCTACACCCCCAGTCCTTTTTTTAAATTTTTTATTTTGAAACAGGGTCTCACTAAGTTGCAAAGGGTCTTGCTAAGTTGCTGAGGCTGGCCTTAAACCTGTGATCCTCCTGTCTCAGCCTCCCAAGTATTGGAATTACAGGGGTGTGCACCATGCTTGGCTACACTGGTGATTTTTATAACTCTCTAGGAACTAAGTCAGTTTTGCACAGGTTCATGAATAGACAGACCAATGAGGGAAACAGGATATAAATTTCAAAAATATGATTAAATACAAAAGTTATATTAAGTCTTAAAAATGTCATTAAGCCCCCAAATATGAGGCTAGCTACTTAGAAAGAATAAACCTGAGCCGGGCGTGGTGGCGCACGCTTGTAATCCCAGTACTTGGGAGGCTGAGACAGGAGGATCCGGGTTCGTGACCAGCCTCAGCTACTTAGTGAGGCCCTCTGCAACTTAGTGAGACTCTGTTTCAAAATAAAGAATAAAAAATAGGGCTAGGGATGGGGGGTAGATTGGAGGTAGAAAGCCCCTGGGTTCAATCTCCAGTACCGCAGCGGAAAAAAAAAGAAACAATAAACCTGGATCTTACAAAAAATAATTTTAAAATAAATTATAAATTCATGGTTTTAAATAAAATTATATTAGCAAACAAAAATGTTAACATTCATAATGGTTTGGATTTAGAATGTCCCCTAACCTTCATGGACACAAGATGGCCATGTTGGAAGCAGGGCTTGGTTGCTAAGGAGTGGTCCCTGGGGTGTGGCCTTGGGATTATATATCCTTCCTCCTCCCCTTGGTTTCTCTCTGCCTCTGGCCTCCATGATGGGAGAACGGAGCTTGTGCTCCCCCTCTCTCCACTTCCCACCACCATGCCCTGAGACCCACGGCCCCCAGCCTCACATGGACTGAACCCCAACTCTCCAAAACTGTGAGCAATAAGTCTTCCTTCCTCTAAGTTGTGTGGTCAGTCATTTTGGATTATAGCAGTAACAATGTTGACCAAGACAATATTATACATTGACATGTGTGCATATGTGTGTGTGTGTGTGTGTGTGTGTGTATGTGTGTGTGTACACATGTTAATTTTGGAATAGGGAAAGTCTTTTAAAGTCTTTTTAAACTTAGCAGTTATAATCAATGAGATTAATAAATAAAACTACTATATTAAATATTAATTTAATGGTGGGGAGGACACTAACATCTGTGTGTATGTATTTTTCTGACACTCTATACCCCAATATGATGTAAAAAAAAATTTTTGTGGTACTGGAGATTGAACCCAGGGGCATTCTACCTCTGAGCTACACCCCCAGCCCTATTTTTTTTTATTCTTTATTTTGAAACAGGGTCTCACTAAGTTGAGGAGGGCCTCACTGAGTAGCTGAGGCTGGCCATAAACCTGGATCCTCTGGTCTCAGCCTCCCAAGTACTGGGATTACAAGCGTGTGCCACCACACCCAGCTTATGATGTAAAATTATAATGCACCAAATTAAAAAGAATCATAACATGGAACAAAATACCATAAAAAAGCTAACAGACAAATGACAAACCAGGGGAAAAACTGGTAACACATATGACATTAGGCTCTCTTGCTTTTCTTTACAGATCAGGAGCTGGTGGACATTAAGAAAAAGGCCCACAGATCAATAGAAAACCTGGCAAAGGACAGTACACAGAGGAGAAAATACAAATCAGTTCTGATTGGAAACCTTCCAGAATGATCTCCAGTTTGAAATACAGAAAATTAAGAAGTGTGTGTGTGTGTGTGCGTATGTATGTTAGATTAGGCAGTCAAAACATTAATCATGTTCTTGTACACAATGTTAGTGGTTTGGAAAGATAATGCAAGAATCAGTGGGCTGATGAAATAATGGCATAAAAAAGTAACAATGAGTCAGGCATGGTGGTGCACGTCTGTAATCTCAGCACTTGGGTGGCTGAGACAGGAGGATTGCAGGTGTGAGGCCAGCCTCAGCAACTTAGTGAGACCCTGTTTCAAAATAAAAAATAAAAAGGGCTGGGGTGTAGCTCAGAGGTAGAATACCCCTGGGTTCAATCCTCAGTGGAAGGAAGGAGGGAGGGAAGGAAGGAAGGAAGGAAGGAAGGAAGGAAGGAAGGAAGGGAAAGGAGAGGGGACTAGTGGTCACTGGGTCAAGGGAAGAAGGAGCCAACCCAAGAGAGACTTCAAGATATAAAAACAGAGAGTTGGTATTAAGAATGGCATGCGATTAGCCAGGTGTGGTGGCACACGCTTGTAATCCCAGTACTTGGGAGGCTGAGACAGGAGGATCACAGGTTCTCAGCCAGCCTCAGCTAC
>PVJS01010001.1:36011-49134 GCA_004027185.1 Glis glis | reverse complement strand
GCCTCAGCTCTCTCTCTCTCTCTCTCTCTCTCTCTCTCTCTCCCTGTCTCTCTGTCTCTTCCTCTCTCTATCCTTAGTGAGGTCCTCCGCAACTTCGTGAGACCCGGTTTCAAAATAAAGTATAAAAAATAGGGCCAGGGGGTGTAGCGCGGAGGTAGAACGCCCCTGCGTTCAATCCCCGGTACCGCAAAAAAATAAATAAATAAATAAAATAAAATAAAATAAAATCTACCTACACTTTCAGCTCATATAGATGCTAATATATAGTTTGAGGAATATTATGAAAATTACTGAGAAATAAATTATAATACATATTTTAGGGAAGAGTATTAAAAATAGAGGAAGTATAAAAAGACTCAAGTCTGGTAGAGTAAATTATATCCAAATAATGAAAATAATGCAATAAAATGTGTAAGTTTAAGTGAAGTGAGGAGTATGATAGTAATTTGATTTTCCTTAGTTAAATATGTTATCATGTATAGACAGCTCTGGTGTTTGACTTTCAGGAATAATTAAATAACAATCACATACAAACGTCAGAAACTATTTCGTCAATTTAATTAGACATCAAATCAAACATTTCCTATGTATTTAATAAAAAGAAAGTTATATAGTGTGAAAATTAATTGGTCTGGCAATTCAGCATGTGCTTTTATTTATTGTTAAATATTTTACAACATAAAGGGAAATGAGGATTGACTGCATTGGAATAAATATTTTATAATGAGATTGGATTAAAAAATAAGATTTAAGCCAGGTACAGTGGCACACACCTGTAATTCCAGTACTTGAGAGGCCGAGACAGGAGGATCACAGTTTCAAGGCCAACCTCAGCAATTTAGCCAGGTCCTGTTTCAAAATAAAAAATAAAATAGGGCTGGGGGTGTAGCTCATAGGTGGAGCATGCTGGGTTCAATCCCTAGTACCTCTAAAAGAAAAGGAAAAAAAAATGATTTAAATACTTTACTGAATGATGAATACAAAATCTGAAGAAAACACCACGAGATTTTTATCTACCAGCTTTATCCAGTAATCTTTAAAAATGCAGTGTCCCAGAAAAGATTCTAGTTATATTTAACACCCAACCGTACTGCGTCCGCTCTTCAGACAAGCTTCTCTCTAGCTAATCACTTTGCCCAGGGAGTTTTTTAAAAGCTGAAAGAATGCTTATCGTGAAATGCGTGAGGAAAAGAGCCATTTTAAGCATTCTACATTCTCAGCTGTCCTCTTAGAGGCCTTTCCCTAAAGATGGATGAACATTTTGTAATTGTTAGGAGATAGAAGACTAGATCTTACTCCGAGGCATGCTGTCTATGACGTACTGAAATCCCTAACACCACCCCCACCCCCACCCCAGGCGGTGATATCCTGGTTACAGCGGGATCCCTGGATCTCTAAGGAAACTCCCAGACATGTCACACTGATGGTGCAACCTGCCCTGGGCAAGTGCAGAGACTGAATGATGAGGAAGCCTCCCTGAAATCCTCTGACCAAGCTCCCCTCCCCTCTCAGCTGGAGTCTGATGTTGAGAGGCAGGCTTCTTAGAAGGATCCTGTGTTGACAGGGGAAGGAAGACCCAGGAAGGGGACTTGGTAAAGACAGACAGGACCTGTATAAATGTGCAGGTCTGTTCCCAGGCAGACAAGATTTCTGAAGGAGTCTTGTGAGAAATCAAGATCTGAAAATTAATTCCTTTTTTTTTTTCTTGGTACTGGGAATTGAACCCAGGGGCATTCTACCTCCCAGCTATATCCCCAGTCCTATTTTTTTTGTTGTTGTTATTTTGAAACAGGATCTCACTAGGTTGCTGAGAGTCTAAGTTGTTGAGGCTATCCTTAAACCTGCTTGGCCGGGCATGGTGGCACACGCTTGTAATCCCAGTACTTTGGGAGGCGGAGACCGGAGGATCCGGGTTCGTGGCCAGCCTCAGCTCTCTCTCTCTCTCTCTCTCTCTCTCTCTCTCTCTCCCCCTGTCTCTCTCTCTCTCTACCTAGTGAGGTCCTCCGCAACTTCGTGAGACCCGGTTTCAAAATAAAGTATAAAAAATAGGGCGGGGGTGTAGCGCGGAGGTAGAATGCCCCTGGGTTCAATCCCAGGTACCGCAAAAAAACAAAAAACAAAAAACAACAACAAAAAAAACCCTGCTATTCTCCTGTCTCAGACTCCCAAGTACTGGAATTACACAAGCGTGTGTCACCACACCTGGCTTGAAAATTAATTCCTTTAAAGCTATTCCTGAAGTAATTCCTTTAAAGCTGGCTGTGGTGGCGCATGACTATAATCCCAGTTCTTGGGAGGCTGAGACAGGAGGATTGCAGGTTCCAGGCCAGCCTCAGAAACTTAGAGAGACCCTGTTTCAAACTAAAAGATAAAAATAGGCCTGGGGGTGTAACTCAGAGGTAGAATGCCCTGGATTCAATACCTAGTAACACATACACACACACACACACACACACACACACACACACACACACACACATACTCACGCTATTTGTGCTGTGTCCCTTTTGGAAAAATCTCAGTTTATATCTAAATGACAGGAAAATAGTCAATCATGCAGATGTGCTCAACCTTCCAGATGTTTGTTTCTTTGGAACACAATATGAATCTGTGCAGCCCTGTTTTTTTTTTAATTTTTAAGCCAATATGAACTATTTTAAACACACTCAAAGGAATAAACAGTGAATCCCCAGCTATCACTCACCCACCATAAACACCTAAAAACATCTTGGCTCTCCAGCCATCGTTCTCATGGATTATGTTCACAAAAATTCCAGGCATTGCACCATTTTGATTCTGAGTATTTTTGTATGTTTCAAGATAAGGATGCTTTAAAAATACATAACAATACCATTATGCATTATCTAATACCTTAAAAAAATCAATTCCTTAATATCAAAGAGTCAATCAGTAATCAAATTTCCCCAATGATCTCCTAAATTTAAAAAGTGGTTTGAGGCCGGGCGTGGTGGCACACGCTTGTAATCCCAGTACTTTGGGAGGCAGAGACCGGAAGATCCGGGTTCGCGGCCAGCCTCAGATCTCTCTCTCTCTCTCTCTCTCTCTCTTTCTCTCTCTCTCCCTCTCCTTAGTGAGGCCCTCCGCAACTTCGTGAGACCCGGTTTCGAAATAAAGTATAAAAAATAGGGCTGGGAGCATAGCGCGGAGGTAGAATGCCCCTGCATTCAATCCCCGGTACCGCAAAAAAAAAAAAAAAAAAAAAAAAAGTGGTTTGAAATGAAATCCAAACAAAATCCATACATTACATTTGGTTATCATGTCTCTTTCATTTAATTTACAGATTCCCCTCTCATTTCCCCTCCTGATAATTTCTTTGCCAAAGAAACAGGATTATTGTTCTGGGTTTTTTCTGATTCCATCCCCATCATGTCATTTAAAACATTCCTCTTTCCATATAGTTCCTGTAACTCAATTTCTAGAGACTTTGTCTGATTCAGATTCCATATTTTGACAAAAACATTTAACAGGTGGTGGTGTATATATCCATCTGGAAACACATAGTATCTGGTGGCCCCTCTTTTTCAGCTCTGACACCGCTGGTCATTACCTAGATATACCATTTCTTTAGGGACTTGCAAACCAAATGAATATCTTAACTGATATACTTCTTTTGTCAACTGGAATATGTCTATAAAGAGAAACTTCTCTTGATCAACTGTTTGGTTACAATGAGGTACTTTTTGTACATGAGATTATCCAGTTCTTCACAAAAATGAAATTAAGAAGAATAATCATCTAAATTCAGTTTTAGTCCTTCTGTACTTTTGTTGAGTGCCATCCTAAGTTACAGAATCGTTTCTTATGGAGGGAATTTAAAAATTAAATTATATCTGGCATCAATTCTTAGGCTAGCCAATTTTCAAAAAATATAATAAGTAAAATGACTTAACATGTGCACCATTGTGAGACTTGGCACTTAATCTCTAACTTCTGCTTTTTTTTTTGGTAGCCAAAAAAGTATCAGAAGATTAGGATATACCTATTCACTTAGTGATCCTATTCCAAATCAGACACAGTACAATGATGAGTATGTTTGGAAACCATATTCTAAAGAAAATTTCATGGAAAATGGTACTTCAAGAGGAGTCAGGACCTACAAATCTCATCCTGAACAAGTAAGACAATAACTGCATATCTTTTGAATTGAGTACTGTGTCAACAATCCATGAGAGGTTGAATATGTCTTAAGGACCCTTCCCCTTCTGCAGGGATAGGCTACCTGGTCCTTCTTAGACTATTTCCTGTCTACCTTCTCACCTTTATTCCTAACCACTTCTCCTCTATCCCGTTTTTTAAAAACGACTGGACAGCCTCAGCAATTTAGCAAGACCCTTAGCAACCTAGCAAGACCCTGTTTCAAAAACAAAAATAAAAAGGGCTGGGGGTGTAGCTTGGAGGTAGAACACCCCTGGGTTCAATCCCTAGTACAAAAAAAAATTGAAGTGAAATTCACATAATATAAAATGAACCATTCTAATGTGAACAATTCACTGGCATTTGGTATATTCATGTTGTTGCACAACCACTACCTCTCTCTTATTGTAGAACATTTTCATCGCCCCAGAAGAAAACCCCACACCCATTAAACACTTACTCTCCCTCCCTTGTGCCCTTGCCCCTGGCAAGCACCCATCTGCTTTCTCTCTCTATGGATCATCTATTCTGGATGTTTTATATATGCAGTCATATAATAGGTAACTTTTTGTGTTTGGCTTCTTTCACTTAGCATAATGTTTTTGAGGTCCACTTAGGTTGTAGCAAGTATCAGTACTTTTCATGATTGAATAATATTGTATGTATGTACCATATCCGTTGATGGACATTTGGATCAATTCCACCTTTTGGCTATTGTGAATGGTGCTGCTATGAACAGGCATGTGCAAGTTCTTGTGTTCAGTATCATGTTTTGTGTACTCTCAAAGCTCCCTGCCTTTTATCACTGTTGCTTCCCTCTTAGAATGCCCCTCTCCTGTCCTTTAAGGGAAACAGTTCTATATTTCTTCAAGGCTCAGCTTGAAAAGAGCCATCTCCAATTGCCTTCTCTGCTGGAGGGAGCTGATTCTCCCATTTTCTTGACACTGTGCACCCTCTCCCAGTTGTAATAAGGGTTTCATTTACTTGATTGCCACCTGGGATAGAGCCTCTGGATACATTCAAGAGATGACAAGGTGGCAGAATGGACATTTGATGATTATAAAGATGTCAAAGATAAAGAAGAGGGGAAAGGGAAAGACGATGTTTGTATTTCTGACTTGGATGGCCAGGTGTGTGCTGATGCTGTTTACTGAGCTGGGACATGGTGGAAGACCACATTTGGTGGGGAAATGAGAGTTCAGGTGAAGACATGTTGGTTTAAGATATGTCCAGCAGGCAGGTGAATATTGGGTTAGTCAGCTTTTTGTCACTGAGACCAAAATACCTGACAAGAACAACTTAGAGGAGGAAACATTTATTTGGACTCATGGTTTCAGAGGATTCAGTCCATAGTTGACCAGCTCCATTGCTCCGGGTCTGAGTGAGGTAGAACATCATGGAAGAAAGTTATAGTGGAAGAAAGCTATTTAACTCACAGCGGCCAGGAAGCGAGAGAGGAAAGGGTTGGAGAAAAGATAAACCATTCCAGGGTATGCCCCAGTGACCTCCAACTCTGTCCCACCTCCCTCCCAGTAGTTCATTCAGCCATAAATGGATTAATCCCTGTATGAGGTGAGAGCCCTCATGATCCAATCACTACCCAAAAGTCCCACTTCTGAACACATGAGACTTGGGGACATTCCAGATCCAAACTATAACAAATATATATAGGTCTGGAGCTCATGTGAGAGAGATGAGCTGGAAATGTAGATTTGGGAATCCCTAGAACATACACACATGCCCCATTTAACTTGCTTCCTTATGGCACCCAGTCATTTCAATCTATTTGCCTCTTAAGTTTATTTTCATTAAAATTAAGGTAAAGAGGTGGATCACAATTATTGTACTGTAAGAGGTTCCCAGACTTATTTGGCTGACTGCCTCTTTTTCAGTAAAACAATTACTATGCACCCCCCTGGAAATCTACCTTTGTTAAACTGATAAACACAAAGATGTAGTAACAAATTTGAGTCCTTTTGTGTATCTATATTTAGTTTGGGGGGGTGGAGAGTGGTATCACCCACTTTGGGAACCTACAACATCCACACAGGCATATAAATTCTATTCCTTTCAGTCCTGTTAAAGGCTGTCACTCAGTGAGAGGTAACATGGCAGACTCCCCATGTGCTCTCAGCCAATGAGAACTGGTGCGAGGGACTGACCTTTGTGCTCTCAGCCAATGAGAACTGGTATGAGAGACTGACCTTTGTGCTCTCTGCCAATGAGAGCTGGTGTGGCAGACTGACCTTTGTGCTCTCAGTCACTGAGAGCTGGTGTGGCTGACTGGCCTTTGTGCTCTCAGCCAATGAGTGTTGGCATGCCAGACTGTAGACCCTTCTCATCTAGGCATTGAGCTCCAAAAGCTGTCACCATCACACAAAGAGAAACAAGTATATAATATCTGCTTCCTGTGGTCTTGCCAAGCACCACTTATAGTCTAGTCCAAGGGATCTACCCTTATTCTGAGTCCAGTGGACAGAGACTTGTTAAATGGCACTATGGGTACGCAATCAACAATCCAGACTGAGAACCTCTACACGTCAAATCGCTTCTTCAATAGACACAGTAACATTCACAATTGGTTTCTTTGGTAGATAAATCATAAGGGAAAGAGGGGATTGAGAGAGAACCTGAAGATAAAGAGACTTAAAAGACAATTTGGAATAATTAGTTTGCTTAACTATTTTGAGGAATTTCAATATAAATGGAAACATCTCAGTAACTAGAGGGAGAAGTAGTGCAAAGAGAGGATTTTCTTTGTAAGATAGGAGAAATAAAGGCAGGTTTACCGATGGCTACCTCCCAGGGGACAGGGAGGCACTAAATTGTAAGAGAGAAGTGAGGATTGTTGGAGCGCTGTGCTGGAGCAGACTACAGGGGACAGGATCTAGTGTCCCAGGCGAGTTGGGCCCTGCTGGGAGCACCTGTGGCTCCTCTCCTCCCAGAGCGTGTGAGTGCCGGTGTGGTGGCTGAGAGATGGCACAGAGGGCCTCGGAGCTTCTCTGCTGGTGGCTTCCATCTTCTTAGAGAGCTAGGAAGCATAGTCACGAGAGAGAAGATGGCAAGAGGGGTTGGAGGTTTCAAGTTGTATAGAATCTCTTTGGAGGAGAAGAGGAGACCGTGCCTGCCCTCCCTTGCCCTTCACAATGTTGCTGAGACCTCTGTGCATGTGGCAGGGCTTCTCTCTGGGGCTGGCAAGGGGAAAGTAGCCCCCGTCTCGGCTCCTTAGGACTGTGTGGCTAGAACTAGAATAGTGTGGTATTCTCCTCTGGTCTTGTCTGTGGGAAAATTCTGGTTGGAAGCACAGCTCTTTACAGCTTGCAATCACATTGCATTCTCTTGTCATCAGTGTGAAAAGTCAAAGAAGTGCTATTGCATCTGGGTAAACCAAAGGCTCCCGTTGACAGCTGAGCTGCTCACATGCCACTGCAGAGATAAAGGATTCCAAAGACTATGCTCACAGTCTTGATTTCATCGGGTGAACCTGTATGGATTTTCTTGACAACTGTGTTTGCATTGATAGGACGTCTTCCGATGGACACTACCTCCTGGGCATCTGAGAAAGACACCAAGGAGCTGCTTCTCTTGGAAAATCCCTGCTTCGATGGAGGAAATTAGGAAGGCAATATCGAATCAGTTTATTTCCCACACTAAGAGAGACTTTGTGGATGTAACCACAGGTACACGTGTTTGCTCTCTCCTTCCCCTGGCCAGGTGCTGGGTGCTGAGTTGCAGCAGTTAGAAGCATGGATGTTGGTCTCTTTCCTCAAGGAATTCACAGTCTAGCCACAAAACAGGAAATCTCATGAGCAAAAACAGTCACATAGACGAAAGTGCACCTTGTGAAAGTGCAGGTTGCTATGAGCACAGAATAGAACATTTAGCCTAACATGGGGTGGTGAGGCAGGGCTGGGAGGTGGAGGTCAGGAAAGGCTTCCTTCCATGGGCCTGAAGGATGAAGAGGAATTAGCCAGGTGAAGATCCAGGGGGTGGGGGGAGAGTTGTTGCAGATTTGTGAGGACCTAAAGGAACATTTAAAGAACTAAGAGAACTTTTCAGCATATATAGAGGCGAGTCAAGGGCAAGTGAGAGGAATGAGAGAAGAGACCGGCATGGGCAGCAGCGCCCTGTCTCGGCACACTGCAGTTTCTCCCAGCGACAATCAAAAGTGTTTTGTTAGTGCAGTGACATGATTCACAGCGCGGGCAGTGGAGTGAAGGAGGCGGCCTGGAAGGAGTGGAAAGAGGCCAGCGGGAGGCTGTCGAAGCAGCCCAAGGAGAGGGTGGTGGCCGTGCAGTGTGGACAGATCAGCAAGCAGGATGACAGTGTGGCCACTTCCAGGGCAGAAGCTTGGCTCTGGCTCAAGTTCTATCACCACTGTCCACTCCAGGGCCCTGTTCATCATGGGCAATGAAAAAAATTAATGATGGTATTAACCTAGTCTGCCCCCATGACCTAAACACCTCTTAAATGTGCTATCTCTTAAGAGGGTTGCAATGGCAATTACATTTCAGTGTGTGTTTGGAAGGGACATTCACACCACAGCAGGGATGAACTGTCGTATTACTGCATGGGGTTAAGAAGGTGATGCAGGGAACCACCCTGAACCCAAGCTTTCAGCCAAGCCTGTTTGCAGCCCTGATACTCACACTCTGCCTCCCGCTGCGGGAGCCCCTGGTCTCAGCTATGCACCTCTCTTCTTCGTTACTCCTTTCTGTGGTCACCTAGGATTCAGCTTCCTCTACTTTGATCATTCACTCATTATATCTTGTTTAGTTTTTGTCTTCTAGAAATGGACTCACATTTCTAATCTATGATCACTCCAATGAAGTTTGGGAACTGAGGAATCCTACATGCATAGAAATAATGGAGACAATCCTCACCCTTTGATTTTCCAAACTCTTCCAGTCTGGGTCATGTCCCCATCAAGTCACTGAAACCACTCCTGTCAAGGTCAAGCCTTCCAGGGGGTCTTTCCGTCTGCATCTTTCCCAACCTTTGGGCAGCAGTGTTGCTGTCTGTTCACTCTTTCTTGGCACACCCTTCTCTTTGTACCTCTGTGTCGTCACATTCTCCTTGTGATCTCCTATTTCTTTGACTCAAATTCCAGTTCCTTCTGCCAGTTCCTGTTACGCTGGCCCTCGCTTCCCTCCTCATGATTATCCCCTGTCTCCATCCTCCTCACTCGGGGCTTTAGCCACGTGGGCCTTATTTTAGTTCCTGTAAGATGCCAGCTTCGTTTCCATCTTCGGCCTGTGTGTGCACTGTCCCCTTTGCCTGAAATGTTCTTCCCCAGCAATTCCTGTGACTTGGCCTTATCATCCGTGGACCCCAGCTTCAATGTCACCTCCCCTGTGAGACTTTCTTTTTCTATTTTATCTGAAGAGATGTGCCACCACTTTATTTCATGTAACATTTTGTACTGTGAAGTCATTTGATAGATTCTTGTCTTTTGTTTGATCCTTTCTTCTATTTAGCATGCTCCCCAAAGACCTTTACCCACTCAAGTCCCTGTGCAGTGTCTGGCGGATAGAAGGAGCCTAGGAAATACTTGCTGAATGACAGAGAAATATGGAAAATGCCTTTTCCTGAAGCTGGGTGAATATGGGATCAAAAGGCCTCTATACCTGCAGATAAACATTAAGGGTCATGGGAAAACATTTGAATGTCAGCATTCTTAAAAAATGTCCTTGAGTTTCCAGTCAAAGTTGTTCATTCAGCATGAGCAAATCACCATTTTCCCCCTGTGCAGGTAAATACCCAGGATCTGTCAAGGCTCCCTCTTAAATCTCTCAACTCCATCTGCGTCTCTCCCTCCCACAGCCCTGCCTTAGTTCAGGCTTCCAGAGTCTCCCCTTGGACGACCTCTAATACAACTCCCTGTTCCGGTTTGTTCCCTCTAATCCACTGTGCACACGACAGCCATAGTGTTTCTGGATGTGCAAATTGATGTCACCTTCTGGCTTAAACTCTTCAGGGACTGCCCGTTATCCTCAGGACAAAGGCTAAATGCTTCAGTCTATAATCTATATCCTCTGCTCCTTGCCTCTCCAGGACCCACCCCTGGGAGACTGTACTGCTGCACAGCCTGCAGACTCAGCACACCCGTGGCCTCCTCCCATCTGCACACATTGCTTCCTCCCTGTGCAACACCTCTCCCCTCCTTCTTTTCAGCCATCTCTCCACCATTTAAGTCTAGAAGTAGGCTTACTTTCTGTCCTAGAAACCTCTGATTCCCAGCTTTGGATCAGTGGCTCTCCCATGTGTTTTTGTAGACATGTTCTAGCCTCTTTTGAAAAACCTATTATATAATATTGTAAGTATCTTCTCTCTGTGTGTTCGTTTCTCTAATACCTTAAGCTTCTGAAGCACTGGGGTCATGTCTTAGCGTTGTATTCCCATTATGGAATTAAGGCAAATGAATGGGAAGTGCTGAAAGGGGCTCATTTGCATATGCAGGATTGGAGAGCTTGTCTTCCATGAATTAGCACAGCTGGTGAAGACAGCAGAACCAGTTCTCACTTGGCTATAGAGTATGTGCCAATGGTCCTAATGGTTTAGAATGGTCCTTGCTGTAGATTTAATTTCAGATAGAGCATTTCTAATCTTAAATGGGCCGGTTTCCTTTTTTGGGCTATCTTACTAGTATAGTATCACAATTAACAAGAAACCAGGAGAAGCTGAGCCCCTGGGGAGCAGGGATGACCCCCTAAGGGTCTAGGCCTTAGGTAAGCTAAGGTCTGGGTTGATATTATCTTGTCTGTCCATACTTTAGCACCAGGATGAGGGATCAGGTGTTGGTTGGGTCCCTTTGTATAACGAACCCCCCTTTTTGGTAATGCCTGAAGGAGCTCATTAACATGAAATTTTATAAGGACAATAAATGCATTAGTTGAGAAAAACTAAGCCCACACTACAGATGAACATTATATAGTTCACGAGGAGTTCACTTAAGCATATACCACATAGGCAGTCCTCAGAGTGTGGCTCAGATATTAATTGCTAATCCATAGCAATTATGTTTCTAGTTGTTTTCTGCTGTTCAGTCATAAATTTAGTAAATATTTAATGAGGTCTCTTAATGTGAGAAATACAGAGGATAAATGAAAACTAAGACTTCATCTCTGTCTTCAAAAAACCTTAAGAGTACATCTAGATCCTGACTTATGCCTTTTCTGGGTCTTCATCTCCAATTATTCCATTTTTGTACTGGTCCATCCTAGTCCATGTGGAAAAACATTCAAGACCCTTCCCAGCCTGGTCTCAGCTCACCTCTCCTGTTTCGTCCTCAACTACTCCTCCCTGCCCTGTGTACCCTACATTCCAGCCACATTTCATGGGCACACTGTGCACATACTTCCGTGTTGACTCATCACCAAAGCCCTTCTCTGTGTCTACCTTTTGGTCCTTGTCTTCCTCCTTTCCCCCTAACACATCCCACACTCTCTTTGGGCTTCAATCATACCATATTCAAAGCTCGGAGTCAGTGATTCACAATTTAAGTGCCCGGGGCCCCTACTTCTAGAGATCTTCAACATCTGGGATGATGTTCAACAATAGTTTTAAAAACCCTTCCCAGGTACATTAGTCAAGTTTCTCTAAGAGGAACAAAACCCATGGGATATGTATGTTATAAAAAGGGATTTATCAAATTGACAAGGAACCAGTAGCTGCTCAGTCTAAAAGCTGAAGTCTCAGAGCATGAGGGACCATTGGTGCAGCCCTAGTCCAAGACAAAAAGACCTGGAAACTCCCTAGAGAATCGTTGGTGAGAGTCCACAGTGGAAGAGTCTTCATGTCCTCAGGCGAGAACAGCAGCAATAGATGGACCTGCTCAGGAAGAATCGAGCTCCCCTTCATACTGAGTCCACCTTCTTTCACCCTTTGTTCCAACTGGACCCCAATTGGGATAGCGTGCCCACATTCAGGGAAGGATTTCTCCCTCAATTTGCTGTTTCACATGCCAGTCATCTCATCAACACACCCCAAAGTCTATTAATTCTAGGCATCTCTTGGTCCAATCAAGTTGACAATCGAGACGAGCCATCACACCAGGTGATTCTGACATCCTAACTCCATGTGAGAACTGCAGTTCCTGTGTTTTGGTCACAAGACTTAGTGCATTCCATATCTGATTTCCTGTAGATATCTTTCTTTTCTTTTTTTTAATATGTTTTTATTGGTACATTGTAGTCTCACATCACAATGAGTATCAGTTTGGTGTTAACATACATGCACACAGCTCTTAGTGTCTTTTCCCCCTGCCTCCCCCCCACATGTAGCACTGAGAATGATGTTGGTATAATCTCATATGTACACACTGTTTATAATAGTAATTCCATAGGTTCACTTCTTTCTTGCCCTTCTCCTTCCCTTCCCTTGCACTACTGAGGGTTCTCTGTTGTCATTGGAGTCCCTTTGTGTCCCCACTACTCCCTAGGTTGCGCATATTAATGAAAACATATGTCCCTTTTTTTGTGATTGGCTAATCTCACTTAACATAATGTTCTCCAGATCTTTCCATTTTCTTGCAAATGCTGTTATTTTGTTCTTCTTTACTGCTGAGTAGAATTCCATTGTGTGTATTTCCCATAATTTTGTAATCCACTCATCTGTTGATGGACATCTAGGTTGGTTCCATAATTTGGCAACTGTGAATTGTGCTGCTATGAACATGGGTATGCATATATTACTGTTGTTTTCTAGTTTCAATCCCTTTGGTATGATACCCAGTAGTGGTATAGCCGGATCATATGATGGATCCATTCTCAGTTTTCTGAGGAATCTCCACACTGATCTCCATAGTGGTTGAACTAGTTTGCAATCCCACCAACAGTGTAGAAGAGTCCCAATTTCCCCACATCCTCACCAACATTTGTTGTTGTTTGACTTCTTAATGCTTGCCATTCTAATTGGGGTCAGATGAAATCTTAGAGTAGTTTTGATTTGCATCTCCCTGATTGCTAAT
>PVJS01010001.1:0-35911 GCA_004027185.1 Glis glis | reverse complement strand
TTTATGTTCAATCACACTAGTTTGATTAACCTTGGCAAATAATACAGACCGCATCCAGGAAATGAAAACATTTGCTATCGAATGTTTGCTCTGGGGGGAAAGAGACACATATGCATCATGTATTTCAACAGAATTTTTTTCCTATAAAGCTACATGCCAAGTCAGAGAAGGAAGTTACTAGGAACGCTGAGATGATTTTGCAGAATATCTCCACGGGCAGTTTCTGAGGTCATTCTGAGGGCACTGCTCATCTGCAACTTCTTCTCTTGGGTCATCCAGAATAAAAGGTAGCACATGGTGGAACACGCTCCCCTGCTGGTCTAGACAGTGGTCATTTTTTTTAAAAAAATCAATATAAAAATGCTCTCAAGTGCTGGTAGATAAAGTTATGTATCCTTTGATATACAATGTGTACCAGTAGATGCCATTAGGAATCCTTTGATATACAATGTCTATTAGAACTTATTTTAAAAGGACCTTTTGAAAAGCTAATTTGGAAGAGAATTGAGTTCAGTGTCAATAGTAATTTGCACTGTTTGGACATTGGTCATGAAAACCATGTTTTTAACCTCTTTATCTTTCTGAATAAAGATGATGTATAATATGCCTCTGAACTAAAGATCTGCAGCAAGAATTAGGAGTGAACTTATTCTAAGTGAGATGGTTTGTGACTTCTCTGGTAACATTTATGAAACTCGTGTTTAATCTGTGGTCCATACATACTTAATGATGATATATTTAATGAATATTTTACCAGATATTTCAAAGAAATAATCAGGTTATTGTTCCGTAATGACAATGCTATCTAGCCCTCCATCAGTAAGGGATAAGCTTTGAATGGTTCTTCTCCATGTAATGGGGATGATTGACACCATTCCAGCTACATCTAGGGCAGCCAGGTTAAGCAAATAAAAATACAGGCTGCTCAGTTAAATATAAATAATGGGATAGAGTAGATAACAAGTACTTACACATATTCACACTAAAAGTATTGTTATCTGAAATTCAAATTTAACTGGCCATCCCATGTCTTATATGGCAACCCAAGCCATATTCAAATCTTTCTCTCTACTCCTCACCACTGCCCCAGGGACTAGGCAGACCTAGTGGAGATAATGCCTCCTATGCCTATGTTGCAAAACAAAAGGATACTCCTGATGGACATACAAATATATTCATTAAAAACTACTTAAACTCATTGGAGCATATTCTTACTGTACCTGAGAAAGCAGAAAATTATTTCTTGGTGAAAGTATTCATAAAAAGTTCCCTAGCCGGGCGTGGTGGAGCACGCTTGTAATCCCAGTACTTTGGGAGGCAGAGACCGGAGGATCCGGGTTCGCGGCCAGCCTCAGCTCTCTCTCTCTCTCTCTCTCTCCCTGTCTCTCTCTCTACTTAGTGAGGCCCTCCGCAACTTCGTGAGACCCGGTTTCAAAATAAAGTATAAAAAAATGGGGCCCGGGGTGTGGCGCGGAGGTAGAATGCCCCTGGGTTCAATCCCTGGTACCACAAAAAAAAAAAATTTAAAAAAGTTCCCTGACCATCCTAAATACAAGGAATGGGTTTTTAGTGTGATAAATTGAGAGCTACTACCAGAATCAAAATGGAATGAAAAGCTACTGAAAAATGTCTTACAAGGAGTAATTTCTACCTTCCATTTTCACCCTACCCCAGCTCAGAAGATTAAGAAAAGTCTTCAGGTGTCTCTGGAATGGAAAAAATTCCTCCCTCAACCCCCAGACACTGAATTTCGACGGAATTATCAAATTCCAGCTAAAATTCCTGAGTTGCAGGATTTTAGTTTCAGATACGGCTGCTACTCAAGCCTGCCTATTGCTTCTCAGGGTCTAGGTAAGTACACCTTGAGTTTCTAAAATAACTTCATAGCGGGGCGTGGTGGCACATGCTTGTAATCCCAGTACTTGGGAAGTTGAGGCAGGAGGATCACAGGTTCAAGGCCAGTGCATGGCAATTTAGACCCTATTCCGAAATAAAATAGGAATGAGGGTGTAGCTCAGAGGTAGAACACTCCTGGGTTCAATCCCGAAGTACAAACAAAACAAAAACAAACAAAAAACCCCTGGGTTCAATCCCCGGTACAAAAATATAAAATAACTTCACAGATCCTATTGCTACCCAGCAAGGCTCACTGCCTCACACACACACACACACACACACACACACACACACACACGCCAATGCTGTGCCTTCGATGTTGGCAAAAGAATGAGCTTCCTGTCCGCCCTTGGCAAAGGAATTGAAGTGGCCGGGTTGGAGGGAAATAGAGGGCTGGCTGACTGTATGTAACCGGAAGTCTTGGTGCAACAGTCTACACCCTGCAGGCTGGACCTGGTGAAACCCTAGATACTTTGTATTGGAGGAGTTTCCTGTGTCTCAGTTATTCTGGTCCGTCCAGCAACTGTCGTCAGTTTCTAATTGAAGTCCGTGAGGCTCTGCTCTCATTCTTCAGGTTCCACCGGGTTCTCAGAGTCTGCACCCGCGTGCTGAGAAACAGCGTGCGGAACAGTTTTTTTGAAACGAGCAGGTGCTGTTTTGTGGCCCAACGTCACCATCCCCTCCAGTTTTGGTAATGGTCACAGGGAAAGCCAAGGATCCTGGCGCAGTCAAACTTGTTGCTGTGGCTCCCTTCACCAGGGACTGGGCATCTCAGAAGACGGCCTATGCTGGAAGTGACCACAGTCCCTGCCTGTGAGAGGCAGGGGTTAGGGCTAGGGGCCTCTTCCTCCTTATAAAGTGGAAAGAAGGACGCAGTTGCTGTAAAATGACAGAAAAAAAGAGATTAGGTGGGAGTTGGGAGTCACATTAGACCTAGTTGTCCTCTGGAAGTGTGTTCACATGGAACCTGGCCTCAAGGGTTTTCAAATTCAGCACTCATTGTATTTGAATGCCCTTTTATGATTCTGAACGTTTTTAAAAGTTATTCCTGCCATGGAGTTGGGGTCAAGTAGTACTTGAGACGAAAGAATCACAGAACAGAAGCTTAGCATCTTGGGGGTAGAAGGTAGTCCAGAAGTTACCTAGTCCAGAGCCACAGGTCACATGGGAATGGCCCTCACCCCATCCTTGCCCAGGGTTGACATGTCCATGCCTACACCACAGGCTAGTACCCCATACCCTAAGGCAGTGCCTCCACTGTCAGATGTTTCAACTATTTGAAAGTTCCACCAGCTAGAATATTCCTTGCTAAATTTCTAGTCATTGATTCTACCTCTTCCCATGGGGGTTAACTGGTAGAAATCTATTATTCTATGAAAACCTTATCATGTGCCTTCTAAATATTCTTCTTTCGCATTGAAGCATTTCCAGATCCTACAGGAAATGCTATAGGATCGAATCCATCTCAGGATGGAGCATCAAATCCCCTCACCAGTCTGGGCCTTCTATTTGGCCAGTGGCTTCTTTAAAGAGGTCACCTGGAATGGCAAACAGTATTTAAGGCGTGTATAAGGTTTGTAAAGATTGGGCAAGTTGTAGAAATTTGGTTTTTATATCACATCATCTTTTTAAAAAATTATAGTTCCATGTATATTAGAATCCACATTAAATGAATAATATAATCAAATATGAGTAATTTGGGGTTCCCTGCACCTCCTTCCTCCAGTAGTCTGAATGGACAATGAGTGCTGGCTGCAAATGTCATTGTTCTTCCAAACTGCTCATCTTAAGACTCCAAGGTCACTGGAAGGAAGCCTCTTAGTTCACCAATCCAAGTCCACACAGGAGATGTTCTGAAAGACAAGGAAGCTTCTACAAGGGTCATCGTTTATTAACCTGGTGGTGAAGGTTACCATCCTAACACACTGACCTGCATGCGAGTAGGGTTCAGAGAGTTCTTTTCTGAAAACCATGATCAAACTCAACCTTCTGGTCATTGAGCAGTCCAGAAGTCCCCAGCAGCTTGGTACAGCCCCTGGTCATTGGAGGAATCAGATTAATATAACGCCTTAGTTTCTGGTATTATTAAGTATGCTGAGTAAACTGCAAGCTGGGCTCAGGGCTGCCAGAGTGTGTTCAGTAGGAAGGGCAGGAGTCCTCTGCTTGGGCGGCAGCCTCTGCGTCTCTCCTTCCATGTGTGTTCTGCAGTGCCCTCGGTGCTGCACAGCTACATGAGGAATCAAGAACGCATAAAGAAACAGACCACATACCAAAGCGACTATGGGACAGCCTACCTGGACTTCTTAACGCTCTTAAACTCGTTTACTCCCTCCCAAGTCCAAGAGTACCTTCAGAGTATTTCCAACAAAGGTAAGAAGAGGTTCTGAGTTGCCATTTCATGAATTTACTAAACATAATACATTGCTTTATGCCAAATAGCCATTATTCCCATTTCTAGCCACGGAGTGGGGGAGATCCCATCAAGTTATATAAACCTCAACCCACTGAGGAAAGTTTTTCTTGAAAGAGGCACCAGCGATACTATTCCCATTTGTTAAAATGAAACATGGAAGTTTTCATTCATTTTGCCCATGGTTAAATTGTTCCAGGACGGCTTCTCTTTTTCTTATTACTAACTGATTTCTCTCATGGATGATTGCACTACCTCTTGGTTTTGTTTTATTTTGTTTACTCTTTGTTTCTTATTTAATGGCACGTGTTTGTGACAGGCTGTTCAAGGTGCACGAGAATCTCCATATTTCACACCTGCACGGAGAACAAGTGACAGTCTCAGGGTAGTATCCCTTTATTCCACGGCGACCTCCCATTTCAGGGCCGAGTGGGTGGGGGTGGATTTGACTGGTCAGTTTGACTGAGTGTGTGTGAAATGTCAACTTGGGGAATAAAGGAGGTCCAGGAAAGGAAACACAACTCTTCCCATAACCGCCTCTCTGTGAGGAATCATGCGCCGGTCACTCAGAGTGTTCGAGTATGCGTCCCAATGCAGATGCAAATATTTACATAAAGTGTATGCATATAGCACCAAACTAATGTATTATGTCCATCAGAAATCATCCAAACTTAAAGGAGGAAGAAGCAAACTAAGTAGAGGTTCTAATATTTTTTCCTGCACCTGACAGGTCATGTCCTGAACCCCACTTTGTGCTCAAGACAATGTGGGGTCACTAGCTATTCTGTGCCCTGGGATCGGGCTTAAACTCTGCAGCCCAACACCTGCCCTGTCTTCCACCTGACCCTCGTGGGTGCCCAGCTGCTGCTCTTCGCTTGTCCCCAGCCAGAGAGCTGGCTTCTCTGAAATTTTCAATGAACCCTTTATTTCTGAATTTTCTTGTTCTAAACAAAACTGAAGGCCTATTGTAGATGAGACCGAAAGGGAGGGTATATGTGTGTGCTGGGGAAAAAAGGGGTATTTTCCACCCTTGAAAGTGCCTGAATGTTGGGCTTCAGGGAAGTACCATGAGCAGATGTTTTCGTATTGAGGCGCAAGTGTGTATTTTCAGCTGGGAGCCTTACCCCTCTCAACAGATGCCTCTGAGCCAGTTTGTCACTTCAGAAGGAAACCAAGAGTCTCCTGGAGGTTGGCTGGTCCCATCCTCCCCAAAGGCAGAGCAGAGCGGGGCAGCAAGCCCAAACTACCTTCCTGTTCTCTCCCCAGGTTTGGGGCAGATATACAAAATAATCTTCTGCATTTTACAAAGACCTCACTTCTAGGAGCCACATCTTTGGACCCTGTAGAAAATATCTCTGTCTTCCATAAGTGGACACTCTTATCTGCAGCCGCCACTTCTGCTCAGTGTACCATGGTGGCTGTCACCTTGCTCTCTTATCTGTGTAACATGTGCAATCTAAATCTTTGTGGTGTGCCCTAAGGGTGAAACCTCTGCATCTTCCAAGACATCTCAGGTAAGCTGACCTTTTAGGTCAACACTATGTGTCCATCCAGTCAGGCTTTCATGCGTGGACAGGTGAGATATGACCTATTAGCTAACAAGGTAACCTTAGGACAGACTAGGTTCTGGTTTCTTCTTGACTCTCCTGCTTTCCTGAATCCCTGAGGGCAGCACTGGGGCGGGTGCCCAGAGGCTCACGGCCCAGAGCTTTGCGATTTTGTACTGCCTGGGGCTGATGGAGGAGCTTCCCATGGGCATCTTTCCCAGTTCTCTGTAGAAAGCCTCCCCCATCAATGCTGTTGTGTTAGAGACTGGCAAGCAAGTAGGAGGTTCCCTTTGACCTCTCATGCCCCAAACCTCTTGTGTCAGGGATGACAGGAGTGCTTCTTAACTGGTGAATTTCGGTGGTGCTTTTTGTTTGTTTTTGTTTTTGTTTGTTTGTTTGTTTGTTTGTTGCAGTGACACTGAGTGAGTGGGCAGAGAAGAAAAACCCTGGCATTTGTCTTAGGCTGATTTATTATCAACTCAGCTTAAACCATTTTGCTGATTGTCCTTCACAGGTAGTAGATCCTGATGAAATAGGATCCCAGGACAGGAACATTTGAAAGAGAAAGAAGCAAGGGAGGGACCAGCCTTCCCCTTTAAGTAAGGGCCCAAGTCAGGGAGGAGAGGTGGCCTGGAGAGATGGCAGGGTGGGGAGGGACAGAATAAACTACAGGAAAACCAAAAACGAAACTGGGGAAGAAGAAAGAGGAAGCAAGCAGCTGAAGGCAATCCTTCTGTTTCCACTAACTCTCTGTGTTACCACATTTGGTGCAGGGTGCACATCCCTTATCCCCAAATCCAAAATCTGAAACTTTGTGAGGGGCGACGTGAATTCCACCCCTTCCTCATGTGATGGGTTGCACCTAAAACTCGGTTCCCACCCCCAAAGTGTTCCAATGTGTTCATGCAAATATTCTAAAATCCAAAATTAAACATTTCTGGTCTCAAGCACTTTGGATAAGGGATACTCAACAGTTTACTTAAAACTTGGGGAGATTGAACTAGATGTCTCTAGGGGCCAATCTGTTTTCAAAATTGTTTTGATTCCTAAGTCTGATTCAGGCTACCCCAAAGCTTACTCTTTAGGCATCTATTATGCTTACTAAAGACTGTGTCATCTACCCACTTAAAAGATAAAATTATCTGAAATCTGGTTTTCTGTGAACTTTTTCAGCTACGACATATCCTCCCCATCTCTTTCTCCAACTAAAACTCTAATGAATATGGGTATCCAGAAGGTATTTCTTCTAGCCCATAACTCAGTATGAAGAATGTATTTATTGGATTGGAGATACAGCTCAGTGGTAGAGTGCTTGCTTAGCATGTGCGAGGCCCTGTGTTTAATTCCCAGTACTGAAAAAAAGAATGTATTTATTTACTCACTCAACAAACTTCATTGATTATTACCTGTAATGCTCATTTGATAAATGTAATGCTTATAGCTAAATAAAATGAACCCATCTTACTAGGGAATTCATTGTCTGATGTGGGAGGTAGACACATAGTTATAATGTTATAGGCTCTGTAATGGAAGTAATGTTAGTTTCTTTTAGGCACTAATGGGAAATTCCCCAACACAGTCAAATGGGGCAAAAGCACTTAGTTGTGGTGTAAGATAGCAATAGCAAACCCAAATACATAATACAAGAGGAGGGAGGTTTCCAAACCTCATACTGAGCACCCCACAACTCTTTGGGGTATACTGTACTTACTCTTCCAACACAGCCTCCTTTTTTGGACCCATTCACTTTGCTAAATAAATCCTTTATGCTGATTCTCTCTGTGTCTCTCAACTGAAATCTTTCAGGAAGACAAGAACCAAGGTCTCTCTGCTAGCCTGTAACAATTAAAAATTAATATGAGATTGCAAAGATAAATAAATGCAAACGTAATGGAGAGAAAACAGGAGTACATGCACATGTACAAACATGCAGGTCCCTGACCTCTGGACCTCAGCTGGCATGTGTGACATTGAGCAGACTGACATGAATGTTGAACATGATAACATGTTATCCCTCGCCCTCTGACTTGGTTTTGGATGTAGAGATGGCAGTTTCTGGGAGTGAACAAAGTCTTACAGATCCAACTCAACTATTTACAAAATATGAAATTAAGGAATAATAGACGTTCAGAACGATACAAGACTCCATTTGAAAGATGAGAAAATGGAGGTCCAGTTGTTGAAGGACTTTCCCAGGGTCAGTTAGCACTCAAGGAAAGCAAAGCCTACGATGTTGGCAGGTAGAAAAGCAGCCTGGCTTCTGTGCAACTTTAGGAACAAGTCTCAGCTGTTTATCAACATTTATTACTATGCACCCAGCAGTAGAGGGTGAGGCTACTATTTCTTGAACGTCTTTGACGGGCCAGGCACTGCACACAGTGTCCTCATACACTCCAACAACAGTGCAAGGTAAGCACCGAGACCTCTATTCAAAGACGAGGAAATGAAGAAGTGGAGAGGTTAAATGGCTTGTTAATAATGGTCTTCATAGAACTGAAACTTAGGTCTGTTTTGGTCTAAACTCCACGTTCATGCCGGGAGTGGTGACACAGGCCTATAATCCCAGTACTTGGGAGGCTGAGACAGGAAGATCACAGGTTCAAGAACAGCCTCAGCAACTTGGTGAGACCCTGTTTTAAAATAAAAATTAAAAAAAAAATAGGGCTGGGGGTGTGACTCAGAGGTTGAGCATCCCTAGGTTCAACCACCAGTAGCAATAAAATAAAATAAAATAAAATAAAATAAAATAAAATCCATGTTCTTTCCAGTAAGCCACCCAGTCCCTTGCATATTAAGTTTACTCTTCTTAACAATTGTGTAACTTTCTCTTTATAGGTATTAGACATAATATCCTTTGATTCTTTTGGTTTCTTACCAAATTGGTAAATACAGAAATACAGTACTGTTACCAGATATCTGCCTCCTTCCTAGAATTTCTCTACCAATCATTTCAACTTGCATGGAAATTTTCACTTTTTTTTTCTTAATTTTCAGACAGACAAATTCTTGATCACTTTATTCGTTCTCACTGTGATGTCGATGAAGGGAAGAAATGAAAAAGGAAAATAGTTCAGATTAAGAAAATCGGAAGAATCAGCGAAATCACAGGGACCTAAACTGGTCATTTTCTCAATAATCAAGGAAAAATAAGACGCAAATTGCTCCAATTCAGTTGTGATAATCATTAGCGTGTGTATTTTGTTTTGTTTTATTTTAAGCGATAAAATCATTTAAGGCTACAAACCTCCCCCTGAGCATAGCTGTAGCTGAAATTGATAGGTTTTGATGTAACATCTTTTTTTTCCCTTTTGTGTTTTAATTTGTGGTTTTGATTTTGATTTCAGGTCTGGATCAGGAATTATGTGGAAGGGATTTCGTAATTTCCCTATAATTAGAAGTTTAAAAAAACTTTTTTAAAAAAGTAAAGTGAAAGTAAACCTTCTTTGGGAAATTTATCAAAGTTTTCTTTAATGCTATTAATCAGATATGTGCTTAACTTGTGTGGCACATGAATACAAGAAAAAATATTTTATTTTTCAAATATATCTTTACTGTAATTGTAACTCAAACCCAAATTTTGAAAGAAGAATATTAAAATATCTCACAATAAATGTTTTTGTCAATTTCTCCTTGTATTTCTGGGATTTTTGCTTCATATGTATGGCTGGTATATTATTTATTCTACTAAATTTTATGTCTTATACAGAACTTCTTCGCTAATTAACTTTCCCCTATAACATATTATTCTTTGACTATGTTAATGCTTTTAGCTTTGAATTGCATTTTAATTGATATTAATGTTGCCAATCATGTCAGTTTTGTGTTTTTTTCCTTTGCTAGTACAACCTGTCCTCTCTTAACTTCCAAGTCTTTTCTTTTTTCTTCTTCATTTTTGTGGTACTGGGGATTGAACCCAGGGGCATTCTACTGCTAAACTACACATCCAGCTCTTTCTATTTTGAAGCAAGGTCTCACTAAGTTACCATGCACTGACCTTAAACCTGTGATCCTCATGTCTCAGCCTTCCAAGTACTAGGGTTACAGGTGTGTACTATACTGCCAACTTCTAATCTTTCTTTATAACTTTGTATATTTCTAGAAATACCATATGCCTGGATTTTATATTATAATTAATAGGCTAATCTTTGTCTTTTGATGGAAGAATTCAGTACACGGTGATTGTGATATTTTACATATCTGGTTTGTTTTCTATATTGTTTTTGTTTGCTATTTGCTATTCTTTATTCTTTTGTTTTACTTTCCTGATTTTCTCAATTTCTCTTTTTTGGGGGGGTACTGGGGGATTGACCCAGGGGCATTCTACCTCTAAGCTACACCCCCGGCCCTATTTTTTATTCTTTATTTTGAAACAGGGTCTCACTAAGTTGCGGAGGGCCTCACTAAGTAGCTAAGGCTGGCCGTGATTCTGCGATTCTCCTGTCTCAGCCTCCCAAGTACTGGGATTACAAGCGTGTGCCACCACGCCCGGCCTGATTTTCTCAATTTCTTAAAACAGTTTCTTAAAACTGTTATTTTTATTTTATTTTATTTTTTTGTGGTACTGGGGATTAAACCCAGGGGCATTCTACCTCTGAGCTACACCCGCAGCCCTATTTTTTATCCTTTATTTTGAAACAGGGTCTCACTAAGTTGCAGAGGGCCTCACTAAGTAGCTGAGGCTGGCCGTGAACCCGGATCCTCTGATCTCAGCCTCCCAAGTACTGGGATTACAAGCGTGCGCCACCATGCCCGGTTTTAAAACTGTTAGTTTTAAGAATATTATGACTATTTTTCATTATACTAGTAGTCTTTATCACATATAGTCACTAAATTTGGATTTCTCCACCGATATATAAAAACAACATAACCCTATGTCCCCAGGGGCTTTTACTTCCCCATTCCGCCCATTCTTACTTCCTGAGAGGAGAACTTGTGTTTTTTGTTTTGTTTTGTTTTGTTTTGTTTTGTTTTGTTTTGTTTTGCGGTACCGGGGATTGAACCCAGGGGCGTTCTACCTCCGCGCTATGCCCCCGGCCCTATTTTTTATACTTTATTTTGAAACCGGGTCTCACGAAGTTGCGGAGGGCCTCACTAAGTAGAGAGAGAGAGAGAGAGAGAGAGAGAGAGAGAGCTGAGGCTGGCCGCGAACCCAGATCCTCCGGTCTCCGCCTCCCAAAGTACTGGGATTACAAGCGTGCGCCACCACGCCCGGCTAGAACTTGTGTTTTCTCATTTAATTTTGTACTTCCCACTCCATTCCCCACATGCATACACACACATTATCTGCCATGCTGGGAGAGGTTGGACTTTTGTTTTATTCAGGATTTTTTCTTTTCTCCTTAAAAGGGAAGTGTCAGGCATATTATAGATTGCAGTCGCATTATTCATATTATCCACTTATTTGTTGTTACCATGTTTTTTGCATCCCTTGTTTTTCCATATAATGAGCTCCATATTCGGATTCACTGTCATTTAGTTAGAATAATTTCTGTGTATTTCCTCAGACTGGGTTACAGTGGGGCTGTACTCCAAATCCTTACTTGTTCATATTCTTTTGCTCTAAATGGTGATTATCTTGGCTGGGTATAGAATAATTGGACCTTAGTCTCATTTTCTCAATAGTCTATACTTACTGTTTTAATTGTCTTCTGGTTTAGAGTATAATTTATAAGTTTGAGTATATTGCCAATATAAGTGGACTGTTTTTTCCAAAAGTTTATGATTGTCTCTTTATCTTCGTAAAGGTAGTTTTTGATGTACAGTTTTATGTGAGATCTTTCTTTAACTTTAGGAAATTTATTTCATGTATGTCTTTGTTATTTTCTTCTCTGTTACTTTCCTGAACCAACTGCTATTTATATAAAAAATTCTCAGATCTTCTTTTTGTTTATGGATTCCATTTTAATTTTTTTTACCTCTATTGTGTGAAATTTCTTCTTTTTGCTCACTCAGAACATCAACTCGATTCTCGGCAGTGGCCGTTCTATTTGCCGTATTTGTAAATCCAGGTACCATGTTTTATTTTAGCTTAAACTTCAGAAAGTCTTCTTTTTCTTTGTTATGTCCACTTTGTTGAACATATTCTTTACCTTCTCCATTGACTCTGCCTTCATCGGAGCCACATTTTCTGCTTGTGGGCTCTTGTCTTCTCTATCAATTTATGGAGTACCTTAAAATGAGTAGCGTGGATTGTCTTTGCCCTCGGGTGAGGTCAGTCCTCTGTGGTCCCTTTGTCCAGAGACAGTAGCTCCCAGGGAAGACCAACTGGCTCTTGCCTAGTGAGTGATCAGCAAAGGAGCTAGGCTGCGAGAGCCCTCATTTACTTGCTGACATGCAGGTAAGCGTTCCATTCTGCCTCCGGTCTCCTCTGAGTAGGGGACAGACAGCTCTTTCTCACCTTCACAGATTGGGAAAAGCTTATCCCACTATTTCATCTCCAGCCAGATTTTCTAGGGTTCTCAGCCTTGGTCATATCCAAGAACCACAAGCAGCAAGTGGATAGTTGTGACCTGCAGGAAGGGATCTGGGCTGATCTGGATCTTCAAGTCTTCAAGTCTGAGGTCATTGCATGAGATCCAGCAGAGACACCCTTCTCCCATGGCCTTGAACTGACAGTCCCAGGACAGAAGCAGGGCTTGAACCCGCTTCAGATCTCTGGAGAATTTTCAGCTTCAGACATGCCCCAGTGCTCCTGTCTTAATCTGTGTTCTGTTGCTATAACAGCATATCTGAGACTGAGTAATTTATAAAGAAGAGAACTTTATCTCTCACAGTTCTGGGGGCATCTGGTGAGGGCCTTTGGGCTGCATCATAACAGGGCAGAGGCAACACATGGTGAGAAAGAGCAAGTGTGCTAGGCCCAGGTCTCTCTTCCTCTTCTTATAAAGCCACTAATAGCAGGGCATGGTGGCACACACCTGTAATCCCAGTACTTGGGAGGCTGAGATATGAGGATCACAGATTTGAGGCCAGCCTTAGCAACTTAGAGAGACACTGTTTCAAAATAAAAAAAATAGAGGAATCAAGATGGCGGAATAGAGAGAGGCAGTGTCTCGCCCAAGCTCCGAGGGTCGGAGCTCAGCGGGCAGGAAGACTGCTTCTTGACAAGAAAACAGGGGCAGCCAAAACTCAACAAAATGATGGGAGACAAGGTGCAGCGAAATGCGGGGCAGTGGAAGGAGCGGAGGGCGGTAGGGAGACCAAAGCATTTCACCTGGTGAGCGGAGAGCGGAGACAAAGGCGCCATGTTGACTGAGCCACTTCAGCGCCGCGGCCCCCGGAATCCTCCAGCAAAGAAACAGCTGATTCTTGTGAAGCCAGCGATTATAGTCCACCATCGAAAGCAGGCGACACCAGAACATGATGAAATCCAAGTCGAACCAGATCCACAGGACACAGGTGAGTGAGATAAAGGAAGGAGGCGTGCTGTCAGCATTCTGAAACTCGGAACTCGGCTGGCGGGAGGACTGCTTCTTGGCAAGAAAAATGGGGAGGGGAGGAGGGCTGCGGGGCTGGGACGGTAGCTGCGTCCCGGCTCGGAGCCCGTGAAGAGGACGAGGAGGAAGGTGCCGCTGTGGCCACGGCGGCAGAGCTCCGGGCACTGGCTGCTGCCGAGCCTGGCATGGAGACAGCTCACTGCCCCCCAGCACCCTCTCCTGCCCGCACCCTGGTGCCCAGAGGTCTTTCAACCATTTTTAAAATATATATATTTGGGCAGGGCCCATGCGACCACTGGGCCGCAGCCTGGGAGCTGTGCACAGATGCAGCAGGGCCTGGCGATTGGCCCCAGGCCGAGACACCCTCGGCTCCAGCAGATGGCGACTGCGGCCAGCCAGTGCTCCTGCGGAAAGAGGTGTCCCGGCTCCAGGAAGCAGATGAAGGAGATGTTGGCCAAGGACATGGAGGAGTCTCAGGGCAGCAAGGCCGCCGAGGTACTCTTGGCCATGAAGCTCAGGGCCCTGTTGGCACAGAAGGAGCAGGAGCTGGCCAGAGCCAAAGAGGCCTTACAGAGGAGAACCATGATGGTGGGAAAGCGGGTCGCAGTGTGTCGCCGGCTCTTCTAGAGTCAGAGCTCAGCTGGCGGGAAGACTGCTTCTTGACAAGAAGAGCAGGGCCAGGTGTGGTGGCGCACGCTTGTAATCCCAGTACTTGGGAGGCTGAGACTGGAGGATCTGGGTTCGCAGCCAGCCTCAGGTACTTAGTGAGGCCCTCTGTGACTTAGTGAGACCCTGTTTCAATATAAAGAATAAAAAATAGGGCTGGGGGTTTAGCTTGGAGGTAGAATGCCCCTGGGTTCATTCCCCAGTACTGCAAAAAAAAAAAAAAAGAAAAAAGAAAAGCAGGGCAGCCAAACTCAACAAAATAATGAGAGCCAAAGTGTGGCGGATTCTGTCAGTGGAAGGAGCAGAGGGCGGTAGGGAGGAGTTCAAAGCATTTCTCCTGGTAGGTGGAGAGCAGAGACAAAGGTGCCATCTTGACTGAGCCACGCCATCACCGTGGCTCCTGGAATCCCCCAGCAAAGGAACAGCTGATTCTTGTGAAACCAGTGATTATAGCCCACCATCAAAAGCAGTCGACATCAGACCATGATGAAGCCCAAGTTGAACCAAATCCACACCTACAACAGCGGCGACTGCAAAGGGTGGGACGCGAACCTCAGCCCCCGCAAAGAAAGTGACGAGGAGAGACATAGATGAGGCGGCCAGGCACAGGAGCACCCCAACACTGAGAAAAAGAGCAGGTGAAACATGGCCCCCCTGGAGTAGCCTAGCACTGGCGCAGAACACCACAGCACTGAGGACCTGGATGAAGATGGCATGGCCCCCTGGAGCAGCTCTGCAACGAGAATGCGGGGCCATGCCTACACCACAACTCCTGGGGACCAACAGCAAAGAGACAGCAGGTCCTTGTGAAACCAGTGACTATAGAACACCATTGTAACCGATCAACTCCAGAACATGATGAAGCCCAAGTCAATCCCAACCCGCACCTACAATGACGATGGTTTCAAGGGGTAGGCCGTGAGCCTCTGCTCCCACAATGAGTGCGATAAGGAGAGACAAAGAAGAGGTGGCCATACACAGGAGCAGCCCAACTCTGAGAACACGAGCCGGAAAGCCACAGCCCCCCATGAGCAGCCCAGCACTGTCCTGGAACACTCCAGAACTGAGGACATAGGTAGATGGGACATGGCCCCCTCCCCAGCACCCCAGCACTGAGAACATGGGCAGGTCAGCCCCTGGCCCCGCCCCCAGAGATTCCTCCCCCGCACTGGGGACACGGGACGGGCAAACCTTTGGCCCCGTCCCCGAGACCCCCAGAGGTGGAGACGCGGGGCGGGTGAGCCCTTGACCCCACCCCCGGAGAACCCCTCCCCCAGCGCCGGGGATGCAGGGCAGGTGAGCCCTTGGCCCTGCCCCTGAAGATCCCCTGGTGCTGGGGATGTGGGGTGGATGAGCCCTCAGCCCTGCCCCCAGAGAACCCCTCCACCTGGCACTGAGGATGCGTGGCAGGCGAGCCTTCAGCCCCACCCACAGAGAACCCCACCGCGTGGGGGATGCGGGGCAGGTGGGCCCTTGGCCCCACCCGCGGAGAACCCCTCCCACAGCTCTGGGGACGTAGGGCAGGTGAGCCCTTGGCCCCACCCCTGGAGACCCCCTGGTGCTGGGGATGTGGGGCGGGTGAGCCCTCTGCCCCACCCTCAGAGAACCCTCCGCCCCCCCTGGCACTGGGGACACGGGGCGGGCAAAACTTCGGCCCCGCCCCCGAAGGCCCCCGTCACTGGGGATGTGGGGTGGGTGAGCCCTTGGTCCCACCCCTGGAGAACCCCTCCCCCCAGCGATGGGGACGCGGGGCAGGTGGGCCCTCGGCCCTGCCCCCAGAGAACCCCTGCCCCTGGCACTGGGGATGCGGGGCGGGAGAGCCCTCAGATCTGCCCCCAGACACCCCCTGCGCTGGGGATGCAGGGCAGGTGAGCCCTTGGCACCGCCCCCGGAGAATCCCAGTGCTGGGGACGTGGAGCTGGCAAGCCCTTGGCCCCACCCACAGAGAACCCCTCCCCCCAGTGCTGTGAACACAGGGCAGGTGAAACCTTGGCCCCGCCCTTGGAAAAAGAACCCCTCCTCCCGGTGCTGGTGACGGGGGGTGGATGAGCCCTTGGCCAAGCCCCCAGACACTCCCTGGCACTGGGGACGTGGGGTGGGCGTGCCCTCAGTCCCGCCCCCGGAGAACCCCTCCCCATGGTGCTGAGAACATGGGGCGGTTGAGCCCTTGGACCTGACCCTGGAGAACCCCTCACCCTGACACTGGGGATGTGGGGTGGGTGAGCCCTCGGCCCCGCCCCCGGAGACACCCCTCTGCACTGGGGATGCGGGGTGGGAGAGCCCTCGACCCCTGCCCCCAGAGAAACCCTCACCCCAGCGCTGGGGACGCGGGCGGGTGAGGCCTTGACCCTGCTCCCAGAGAACCCTTCCCCCTGGCACTGGGGACGCGGGGCGGGTGAGCTATTAGCCCTGCACCCGGAGAACCCCTTCCCCCAGCACTGGGGACATGGGGCGGGTGAGCCCTTGGCCCTGCCTCCAGAGATCCCCCCGGTGCTGGGGATGCGGGGCGGGAGAGCCCTGGGCCCTGCCCCCAGAGATCTCCCCAGCACTGGGGATGGGAGGTGGGTGAGCCCTTGGCCCAGTCCCTGGAGACCCCCAGAGCTGGGGATGCGGGGCGCGTGAGCCCTCGGCCCCGACACCGACCCTGGAGAACTCCCCCCCCCCCGTGCAGGAGACACAGGGCGGGTGAGCCCTCGGCCCTGCCCCTGGAGAACATCTCACCCTGGCACTGGGGATGCGTGGCAGGCAAGCCCCTGGCCCCGCCCCAGAATACCCCAGTGCTGAGGTCAAGGGAGGATGAGCTACAACCCTACACAGTAGGGACCACAGACAAAGAGAAAACTTCAGATGAGCAAAGAAGGTGGACTGACTGGGAGAGATGGGAGGGAAGGAGAAGGAAACAAACTGGTGCACAGGATGGACATACACAAAGATATCAAAGTCAACTACTATGCTGAAAACGGGAAGGGGAGGGGGGAGGCAGGGGGGGTGGGAATTGGGGAGGGCTAATTGACCGATGAGTGCATGTATACCTCAACCACCCTGATATCCTTCAAGATGTATGATTGCAATGCATTAATAAAATAAATAAATAAATAAATAAATAAAATGAAAAAATAGAGATGGAGGTATAGCTTGGAGGTAAAATGCCTCTGGGTTCAATCCCCAGTACCAAAAAAAAAAAAAACCCACTAATGCCATCATGGGGCCCCACCCTCATTACTTCTTCTAACTCTACTTCCTAAAGGCCCCACCTCCAAATGCCATCAACATATGAATTTGGGGATTATGTTTCCAATACATAAACTCTCTTCTCCCTGTGCTGAATAACAACAACCAGCAGGACTGGCATGGAAAGGCAGCTTGTATGATGCCTCCTACACCCTCTAATACACCCTCTCCATTTCTTACTGGAGGTGAGGGATTTTATGGATCACTTGTTTGAACTTGTCCTACTTTTGCTTCCATTTTGTAGCAAAGCTGTAATGCTCAACCATTCTTCCTCCAGACAGGGGTAATTTTCTAATTACCAAATAGGGTTTTTTCCCTGATGCTCTTTGCAGTTTTTGACTAGCAGTTGAGCATCAAGCTGCTTTTATGCCTTTCTTAGAGTGCTGGGACTATAGCAATAGCCATCTCAGAACTTCGCATGGGTTCTCTAAGTTTAGTGTGTTGGGGGGGCTCCTGACTGTCCTCACAACACCCACTCCAAATCAGAGGTTCATAGTCCATCAGAGTCCTACACCAAACATTAAAAAATGAGTAGCCCTTTCATGCCATGAGTATTTATTGAGCCCCTACTATGTGCCCAGCAGTGTGCTAGGTGATGAGACTAATACATGAAGCTTACACTCTAGAGGGAGGGATGGAGAGGCTCCTACTGGGGAGGCATCATACAAGCTGAGGCTTTAGGAGGCTGCTCCTCCTTAAGGTTCTACCACCAACCAATAGTGCCACATGTTGATGACCAAGCCTTCCACACATGGGCCTTTGGGGGACACTTATCTAAACCATAGCGGATATTAACTATGAATGTTTTGTAGATCTTTCATCAGGTAAAATAGAAATCCCCTTTGATTCCTAGTTTGCTGAGAGTCTAGCTTTGATGTTGCTTTTGATTTATCATGAATCAATGTTGAATTCTGCCAAATGATTTTTCTTAATTTATTGAGTTGGTCATGTGGTTTTTCTTCTTTTATCTATTAATATGGGGATTCATCGGTTGATTTTTAAATGTTGAAACAGACTTGCATTCCTGGGAAAAATTCTGCTTGGTTATAAGGACTTTTCCTTTTTTTATATGCAGGATTCAATAGCTTCCTAATATTTTACTGATGATTTAGTGTATATGTTCATGAGAGATATTCGTCCACAGTATTTTTTGTATTCTTTGGTTTTGTATCAGCATAATGCTGTCCTTGCAAAATGAGGTAGAGAGTATTCCCTCCTCATCTATTTCTGGAAGAGTAGTGTGGAATTGGTGTTATTTCTTCTATGAATATTTGCTAGAACTCACCATTAAAACCATCCAGTTCTGATTAGAGCTTTTAACTAGAAACCCAATTTCTTAATAGATATTATCTGAATTATTCTAGTTGCCTACTTCTTCATCTATCAGGGGCCAGGTCAAGGACCAGTTATGATTGCAGGTAGTGAGATCCCCAGTGGGAAGAATGCACGCAGAGCCACCATTCGGAGGAGAACAAACAGCAAGCAGCAACTTTATTCTGCAGTCCCATTCCTTTTATAGGCTTCTGCATAAAATGGTGCACACCCACATCAGTGGGGTGTGTACATGTGTGTTACACTTTGCAAAGTCATTACACATGCGTGTTATACTTTGCTTAATTATTGCACATAACTATATGCAAAGCACTTGTGTAAGATGTGCACGCACCTGCTATGATATAGAAGGTGAGTACATCGTGACGGTGCAGGGACTGCGCACATCCACAATTGTGTGGGATGCATGCGTGTCAGCAGCTGCAAGGGTCATGTTGTCACTCCTAGCCTGTATTTCACCTGGGACACCACACTCCACCCCCTACCAGTGTGTGATTTGACCCAGAGAGCATTACATTGGGCCCAAAGATCAAAAGAGCCCATAGGAAACCGGGCATAGTGGCGCACGCTTGTAATCCCAGTACTTGGGAGGCTGAGACAAGAGGATTGCAGGTTCGTGGCCAGCTTCAGCTACTTAGTGAAGCCCTTTGCAACTTAGTGAGACCTTGTTTCAAAATAAAGAATAAAAAGTAGGACTGGGTGTGTAACTCGGAAATAGAAGGCCCCCTGGGTTCAATCCCCAGTACCAATAAATAAATAAATAAATAAATAAATAAATAAATAAATAAAGTAAGTAAGTAAGTAAATAAATAAATAAATATAAAGATCCAGGAGGGACATATTTAAAGCTTCTGCTACATGTTGGGCTAAGGCTTCCACCTGTAGCTCTACATCTATAGTACCACCTCCTAGAACAAACAAAACTTACATAGTTCTTGGGGGCAACCATCCAGCAATTCTATTGGTCACAGACTGATTCACCTGTTCCATACAAAAAGGTGCTATGCTTACAAGCTCTACATCTATAGTACCACCCCCTATTAATCAACCCCACCCATTTTCCATAGCATATACCAACAAGGGAGGGGGTGTCATTACAGTTTCGGTGCAACAAGTCCTCTATTACATGGCATCGTTCATCCCATTCTGGGCTGCTGTGGTTCCAAGTTTACCAAGTAGTCCAGTTGTCTGTAGTAGCTGGGGCGATTCTCCACGGGAAGCCTTTGGCTGCCTCCACTGGTACCTCAGCGCACACCCAGCAATGAGAGGTATTGTACAGTCTTTCAAAGGTGTGTGCCCAGAAAACCAGGCTATTCCCTGCCATTAACCTGGACAGTAAGACAGGGCAGAAGGAGAAATCACTATAGGTAAGTGCTTCCCTTCTGGGAGGATGCAAACAACATGATCATCTTGTGAGAGAAACCTTTGGTTGCACCTGGGAGTCTTCTGAGCTCCTTATTACCTTCAAAGTGTAAGGCATTCCTGCCATTACCTGGGGAGTCTTCCAAGTTCCCTATCACCTTCAAAGTGTGGGATATTCTGCCATTACCTTGTCTAAGGGGACCTGACCTCCCTCTCTCATAGGTGCTTGGAGCATCTCCCACTTCCATGGGTTTCCAAGGGCTGTTGCTAGGAACCGTACTGGCCCCAGCAGAGTATGTAGCTGCTTTGTAGACCAAGGGCTACTAGAAAACTGTGCTCATTGCTCTAAGTATGCACCCCACTTTGTCAGAGTGGGCATTTGGGCTATCCCTATCTGGGGGTCTGAGTCCAGGACCTCAACCAATCTTCAACAGGGTAGGTGGTCTGCACCATCACTAACCCAGTACCTGTAATAGGCTCACAAGCTAAGAAGGCAGCATATACTGCCGCTAACTGTTTCTCAATGAAAGAGTAACATGCAGTCTCCTTCTAACTCTGTAAGAGAATCAGAGGTTAGCATAGCATCATCAATACAATTATAAAACCTCAGGCTTCTGCCAAGAGGCTAAATCCTGTGCCACCTGCCTGTAACATGCCTGGGCTTCTGCCAAAAGGCCACACCATAATGAAACTGTCCCAGTTCATGTGACAGGTAATCCCTCAGTTCTGAAATGTTGGGTACCGTTGCATGCAAGGGCGGGGTCACTTCACTAAGCTCCTGATAGCCCCCTGTCACGCTCCAGGAACTGACAGGTTTTTGTACTGGCCAAATGAGAGAGTTGAATGGGCCATGAGTCAGGCAGATTACACTTACCTCTTCTAGCTTCAGTATCCTTTGTCCAATTTCCTCATGTGATAGTCTTTACCTCACGCACTCATAACTGCAATAACTGCAATTCTCTGATAGTTATCTGCACGGTCCATCCCGGTAACACATCCACCCCCAGGATATACTCAGCTATGGGGAATATATCCAGGACACATTGCACATTGTAGGAGACCTGTAAATAATCAATTTTAATAGTCTCAGGTCAGTCAGTTACCCCACCAACCAAGTTCCCTGGCCAAGTCTCTAGTCTAATGTGCACTGGAACATGTGGCCCTAGCACTTTTATAGCCTTCTGGACTTCTTCTGGCTGGGGACATACCTAGTTCCATTTCAGCTTGGGATGTACATTGTCCTAATCTTCTGGCAGGGTCCATACTGCCAGATACGTGGATACTTGGAAATGCAGGGAGGCTAGGGGCCACATCTCCTCCTGCCTGGGTTTTTCCTCCAGGGGCTGCTCTTCCATCACCATCAGGAACCACAGGGAGGGCTGGGGGCCACATTCCATCCACCCTGGGTTTTACCTCCCCCGGATGCTTCTCTGGAGAGGCACTGGGGGGCACTTATCACATCCTGCCGACTATGCCAATTGTCAGGGGCCCAGTCAGGGGCCAGTTGTGGTTGCAGGTGGTGAGAAGCCACCATTGGGAGGAGAACAAACAGCAAGCAGCAACTTTATTCTACAAACTGGTTCCTTATTTAGGGTTCTGCACAAAATGGCACATGCCCACATTAGTGGGACATATACGTGTGTGTTACACTTTTCATAGTTATTGCACATGCATGTTACACTTTGCTTAATAATTGCACATAATTATATGCAATGCACATGAGTGAGATGTGCACGGACCTGCTATGATACAGGAGGTGAGTGCACCCATGACAGTATGGGGAACACATGCACCTGCAACTGTGTGGGATACACGCATGTCTGTGGCTGTGCAGGGTCATTCCAGTCACTTCCAGCCTATATTCTGCCTGAGTCCCCACATCATTTTGTTTTGTTTTGTTTTGTTTTGTTTTGATATACGGTCTTGCTATGTTGCCCAGTGCTTGAACTCCTGGGCTCAAGCACTCCTCCTGCCTCAGCCTCCCAAATACTGGGATTACAGGGGTTCGCCACCACACCCAGATCATTTCTATTATTTCAGGCCGTTAACTTTTAGGAAAATATAGAATAAGAGATATTAAGTTTTATATCACCTTCATTCATTTTATCTGCAATATTCTTCATTCCTTTGTGTACATCTGAGTTTCTATCTGATGTTGTATCCCTCTTCCTAAAGAATTTTATTTAACATTTCTAGCGCTTTTCCTGCTGATAGACCTTTAGTGTGATGGTCAGTATTAACCTAGTCAGAAGTTAAGTTGGTTTGACACTAGTTGTTAGTGATGTGATTGTGGTGTTTAATGCAACAGAGTCTTCACACTTCTCTCACTTTGTGTTGGTTTTGCTGGTTATAAAATTCTCATCTGACTGGGTTATTTTCTTCAGTCATTTAAAGATGTCACTCCATTGCTTTTTTGCTTCTCTCATTTCCAGTAGAGTGTTTTGCAGTCCTCTGTTCCTCAATTGCAATGTGTCTTTCCCCTCTGCTCGCCTTCAACATTTCTCTGTCTTTTGTTTTCAGCAGTTGGAATATGATATGGCAAATTTTTTTGGTTGGTTTTGGTTCTTATCCTACTTGGTGCTCTTTGAGCTTCTTAAATCTATGATTTCATGTCTATTATTAATTTTGGAAAATTCTCAGACTTTTTTTATGGTGCTGGAGATTGAACCCAGGGGTGTTCTATCTCTAAGCTACACCCCCTACCCTATTTTATTTTTTATTTGAAAACAAGGTTTCACTAAGTTATTAAGAACCTCTCTAAGTTGCTGAGGCTGGCTTAGAAACTGCAATCCTCCTGTCTCAGCCTCCCAAGTACTGGGAATACAGGCATGCACCACCATACCTGGCCCACTATTTCTTCAAATATTAATTCTGCCCTGTTATCTCCTCTTCTTCTTCTGGTTTCCAATTACCCATATGTTATTTCATTTGATATTATCACACAATTCTTGGAAGCTTTGTTCTGCTTGTTTTTCTGATGGTTTTTTCTCTTTGCGTTTCAATTTGGCTAACTTCTATTAAGTGTCTATTGAAGTTCATGTCCACTGAACTGTCAAGTTCACTAATTCTTTTCTTAGATGTGTTGGATCCACTATTCAGCCCATCAAAGGGGTTCTTCGTGTCTGGTATTATATTATCATTACTAGCATTTCCATTTGCTTCTTCTTGTGCTTTCCATCTCTGTACTGAAATTACCTGCTATTTCATACTGTCCACATTTTGCTTAGAGACATTGACATTTAAATGGTAGTTATTTAAAACTCTCCATCAGAGAATTTCACCATCTGTGCCATATCTGAGTCTGTTCCTGTTGATTGCTTTGTCTCTTAAGTTTTTAAAGTGCCTTTTCATGTGCCTCATAATTTTTTTGTTGAAAGCTGGACATCTTGTGTAGGATGTAGAGACAGGAACTGAAGTTTTTCATGCCTAAGAGCCAGTACTTGGGAGACCGAGACAGGAGGATCCCAAGTTAAAGGATAGACTCAGCAACTTAGTGAGGACCTCAGCAACTTAGTGACCTCAGCAACTTAGTGAGGACCTCAGCAACTGTTTCAAAATTAAAACAAAAAGTAAAATAAAATAGGGCTTGGGGTGTAGCTCAGAGGTAAAATACCCCTGGGTTCAATCCCTGGTACTACAATTTTAAAAAAATAGTTTTTATACCCAAGAATGTGTGTGCTTTTTCTCTTGGTAGATATTTAGTACGGCAGTTAGTGTCCGAAGTTGAGCTGGGCTTAAGGTTTGTTGTTGCTATGTGTCTTGGTCTATTTGGGCTGCTAAAACAAAATACCATAAACTCAGTGGCTCATAAATAGTCATGAAAAATTTATCTCTCACAGTTCTGGAGGCCGAGAAATCCAAAGGCAAGACACTAGTGGACTCCGTGTCAGGTGAGGGCCTGTTTTCTTAAGGACTCCAGTCATGTAGGATTGAGGCTTAATCCAGCACAACTTCATCTTAACTTGATTACATCTCCAAAGATCCTGTTTCCAAATAAGGTCACATCCACAGTACCACAAGGTACTGGGTTAGAAATGCAACCTATTTTTTCTGGTGACACAATTCAACTCATAGCAGAGCATAAGTTGGATACGATCTTTCCATGGGAGAGTTTGGCAATGTTTCAGGATTCTACTTTCATAAAGTTACCCTAATGAGATCTTTACACAAATGGGAGAAATTATATTCCCAGGTTTTTTTTTTGTTTTGTTTTTGTTAATCAAAACACCATACAAAAACCACAGAAAAAAATGTCAATAAGCTTCATGTTCATCACTCGGGGACTGTCAGTAAATTCAGAATGAAACATGATGTACACATTTGGGTCTACATAAAAGTGTCTAGATATCTTGCTAAGAGGAAAAAAGTAGGTTACAAAATGGTGTGATCTCATTTATATAAAACTGTACATCTTCACACAAATGTATAGCCTGAAAAGATGTTCAGCAAATTGACCAATTAACTGTGGTGGTAACCCGAGACAGGAGTGAGGCAGAGAGAGAAGTCAGCTCCACCTACTGGAATCCGGGGGGGCTTTTCACAGCAGAGGGTTCCTGTGAGCCAGAGAGGGGAGAAGAAGCTACTGGGAGAAAACAAACACACTAAATGACACAGATGTCCACGAAGGCGAACATTATCTCCACACCAGAGGTCTCTATGGGAAGATATTTCACATGTAATCCTAAAATTAAGCATCTCCATTCATTTTATAAAAACTTAAAAGAGGCCATTGGTGACACAGCTGTAGTATGGTTCAAAGGATGGAGAGCTGAGCTGGCCATTGCAAGACAGAAATGGTTCTACCACTTCCTGACAGAAGAATTTAGTGCATTTATAACATCTCAGGTGAGTCGCATCCTATCTGGGCTTCTTTCTTCCCGATCACAGTACCTTGGGGGTTACTACAAAGGTTGAGTAGATGAAGTATTCGAGAACAATTGGTCACATGAGAAATGCCATTCATTGATTCTTCGACTGTGCTGGGCATAGTTCTGGGCTCTGGGGACTCATGAGGAAAAGAGATAAAGTGACATTCAGGGAGCTTATATTCTGAAGGGAGAAAATTTATAACAAACTAATAAGCAAATGTATGATGACTAGTCATATAAGGAAAAATATAATACATATAAATATGTATTTAATATGTGCTCAATATACCATGCAAATATAATACAACATTGAATTCAGAAGTATGAAGTGAAATGAAGCAGGTTCAGCAGATGGAGAAGGCCAAGGGATCATTATTTTAGGCAGGGTGTTCAGGGAAGGCCTCTCTGAGATGGTAGCGAGCTCATTCCTGGTGCAAGTGTGGGAGGAGGAAGGATTCTTGTGCCCGTCTCTGGGAAGGGCCTTCCTGGTAAAGACAATACAAGCAGAGCCTTGCAAGTTCTAAGAGAGGGTCAATGTGGACTCAGGTGAAGTCAGACAGGTAGGGGGGCAAGCCACGTGGCACCTCAGGGGCCATGGTAACATCTCTGGATTTTACTTTGAATGGGATAAGAAGCACAGCAGAGTTTTTAAGAGAGGATTGACATTATCCAACTTTGTTTAGAAGAAATTACCACTTTCTGCATAGAATGTATTGTAGGGAGGCAGAAATCAAAGCAGGGAGACTAATTAGGAGTCTCTCCCAAAGTCCAGGTGAAAGACATGAGTTTCTCAGTCTAGGAGGTGTTGTGGGGAAAGTATACAGTGGACTTGAATGGATATTTTATAAAGGTAAAGTGGACAGGACGTGCTGGTGGACTCACTGTGTGTTTGGGAGACAAAGAGAGGAAGGGGATGATTCCAAAGGTTTTGCCCTAAGCAACTGTAAGAGTGGAATTGACATCTGAGATGGAGAAGGCGGGGAGGAGTCGGACTGGGTAAGGAAGGGTTCAGTCTTGGATGGCAGGCAGAGGCACCCAACCATAAGTTATAGTTATTATTGATTGGACCCTGTCTGGGCAAGATAGCGAGGGCATTTTTAATACCAAAGTTATTTTCCTCTTTGTTCTCTCAGGGACATTTCCTCTCCTGCTCCCAACTTCACATGAGCATCAATTACTTTAACTTGTGATAGGATTAACTCCTGGGGAGGAGTGGAGAGAGGAGGAACCTGCCTTAGTACTCCAGTTACAAACCCTGGCGCAGACAGTGGAAGGCGAGCCTCCACCTTGGGTAGACCTCGTCAGCACTGGTTGCTCCCAGCAAGAAAACAGCAGGATTTTCTTCACCAAGCATCTCTCTGATCTTTAGAAATTGCTCCAAGGGACTGAGTAGACACGATTCTAATCAGTAAAAGAGTCCCTGGGAGGTTTTTCTGTCTGCTACCATGAACTGGAGAGGAAGAAGAACAAGTTCTGCCTTGGGAAGATTAGAAACAGCTCATGCTAACAGGTAAGAAAACATTATTTTTATTCTATTTTTTCAATCGCATAGAATTTTCTAGAACTCCCTTAGCTTGGGGTTGTAAAAAATAGGTAGCATAAGGTAACTATTTACGTTGTCAAGGAAGCAGGCTTCTCTCTTCAGGAGGAGATACAGGGAGGTTTGTCCCATTCACTGTGGAGCCTGACCACATGCCCCCTCGGGCTGGCACAAACAGCAGGTACAGAGATGCATCTAGCTTTGTGTATTTAACTGGCTGTTGCTATGGAATTTTGTCCCTGTAATCAGAGCCTTTGCTTTGATAACTTAATTGCACTTAAAAAAACACAAAACCTTGAATTTGAGTAAGTTCTGAGAATACCATGAGGGCTTTTGATTAATGTAAAATTAAAGTTCTTTCAGAAGCATTAATTGAATAAAAAGAACACTATTCAAAGAGCTGTAAAGACATCCGGAACCATTTGAAGATACAGACTCTACAGTCATTATCTTAGAATCTGGTTAATTAAGGTGCTAAATGCCATTTCAAACATTTTGACTTCAGGGTACTTTATATGTAAGTTTCTATCTAATCTTCTTGTTCTCCTGACCAGTAGGTATCTTTTTTTTTTTCTCCTCACATTATCCTATCATGAATTTTTTATTTTCCATGTTATCAGGAAAATAAATTCTAGCATGTGTCTGACTTGAACTTTCGGCCCATCCTTCTAACTTGCCAAGTGTTGCAGAAATGCTGGAATTAAGCTTGCCCATTTCTTATGAGGTGACTAAGCTATGCTCTTAGCTTGGGAGGAAAATTTTGGTTTTTGACTGTTGAAAGAAACATATTACAAACACAGTATTAAGTTAGTGTTAAGATTGACAAACAATATGCTTAAAATACTGGGTAATTGCTATTTCCCTAAATAAGGTAAAAGGAGCCATTAAGTTATGGGTTAAGCATCACCTTCTGATCTTGTGAGACCACAAGCGTCAGTTAAGATGTTCTGGTGGCAAGTAGTAGAAAACCCACAATGCCTAAGAAAATTAATTCCCTTACAATGTAAAATTGGTGGTGGAGAGTTCTCCACAGCCAGTTAATTCAGCGTGTGATTCAAGACAAATATTCTTTCTATCCTCATTCTTTGGAATTTGTCCTCACATTTGTCCCAGTTGCAAGATGGCAGCATTATCTCCATCCTGAGGCCAGGAGAGGAACTTGGTTTTCTTGCTTTTGTCTCAAGCATAGAAACCCTTCCCCAAAGCCACATCTGATTGGCCACAGCCATATCATATGCTCACATCTAAACCCCGTGAGGAGAGTGGGCTACCATGGCTGTCTTGGAAGCCTTTCCTCTCATGAAGGACATGATCCCCAACACTTATAAAGGCAGAGTTCTGTCAGCCAGAGGAAGATGAGGGGAACGGCTGCTGGACAGATAGTCCCAGGCGAGTACCAGGATCTTCCTCTACACACTTTCCTGTTTTCTCCCTCTCTAGCTGCTCCTTTGGAGTTCCCTTTTCTTACTCCTCTTCCTCTGCTTCTACTCTAAATACTGGGACTCCCTAGGACTCAGCCAGGCCCCCTTCCTTTCTCTCTCTGTACTCTTTGCTTAAGGAATCTCATCCAGTCCTCTGGTTTTAAATGCCATCCTCATGCTGGCAATCCTCTGAATCTATGTATTTGGCTCCATCTATCCTCTGAGCTCCATGTCTGGACATCTAACTGCCCACTGGACAGCTCTACTTTCATGTCTTAGAAACATCTCAAATGTAACACCTCCAAAATAGAACTTTGTATTTTCCCTCAAACCAACAGCTCCCCAAGGTGTTCACATCTTAATAAATAGTCCGTCCCTCTGCCCAATTGTTCAGGACAGATGCTTAAGAGTCAGTTTCCACTCTTATCTTCCCTAAATACCTATCCCTTTTCTTTCGTTCAACATGATATCTGGTATTCTGTTTTGAGGGCCCCACCCATAGTGGGTGCTCAGTAAACATTCATTGAAGATTGATTGTATGTGCTTGTATAGGGTGTACCTTGACTGACGAATGGAAATATGGAGGTTAGAAAGAGCATAGGTAATGCTGGGTGGCAGTCTGAGAAAGATGTTCATTCTGGGATGGATAAAAGGCCATGTTTGCAACACTTCCTGAGAGGTATAATGCCATTCATCCTCTCCAAATCAAACATATTCCCACGCATCTTTTGACAGGACTTCCATGAATATTAAAGGAGTGGTACATACATAGAATCAGTCTCCCAATCTTGCAATTTACTTGGAGCTTCTCAGGGGTGCGTGGGTCTCCAGAATGCTTTTGGTGGCAATGCCATGTCTTATGACACAGTGTACAGAGAACGCCTGTGTTAGTCAGCTTTTCTTCACTGTGACCAAACTATCTGACACAAACAACTTGAAAGAAGAAAGATTTATTTTGGCTCATAGTTTCATAGGATTCAGTTCAAGGTCAGCTGGCTCCAAGGCAGAAAAATCATGGCAGAAGGGCATGGTGGGGAGAAGCTGCTCAGCTCATGGCAACTGGGGAGCAGAGGGAGCAAGAGAGAGTGAGGGAGAGGCCAGGGATAGGACATAGTTCCCCAGGGCAGGCCCTCAGTGACCTACTTCCTCCAACCATGCCTCACCTGCCTATAGTTTCCACCACCTCCCAGTAGTCCATTCAGCCACGAATGGATTAATCCACTGATGTGGCCAGAGCCCTCATGGTCCAATCACTTCCCAAGGCGTCCACCTCTGAACCTCGCTGCACTGGGACCAAGCCTTCAACACATGAGATTTGGGAGGATGTCTCAGTCAACATTCTCACTGCTGTAATCCAAAGCAACTGACCACACAACTTAGAGGAAGGAAGATTTATTTGCTTATAGTTTTTTGGTGATTTCAGGGTTTAGTCCATGCCAGACTGGGTCTGCGGAGCTCAGGGCATGGTGGAGGGAAGCAGAGAGAGGGAAAGAGCAAGTGCTCTCTGCTCTCACATCACAGAGGCTAGAAGCAAGAGAGAACAAGGGAAAGGAGGACCCTCAAAACCACACCCCTAGAGACCTCTCTTCATCAACCAAGTCCAAACTCCAACATGGCTGCCTCGTTTCCATGAGGGGTAGGGGGACGTTCTAAATCCAAACCATTACAGAGGACATTCCAGATCCAAGTGTAACAGCCTCTAATGTGGGTTGAAAAAAACCAACAGCAGAGCACAGCTCAGCAGGGACCACCAGTGGCTGCATCATCTCAAGGAGTGGATATCAAAGGCAGGTGTGTGTGTGTAGGAGCAAGCAGGTGATTCCACCTCACACCAGGAGCACAGAAAGGGAATGGGGCCAGGCTTACTCCTTTCATAACAGTTCTCTGTGGAGAACTCTAGGGGCCACATGTGAACCACCTTAGGCCCCCTATAACCTAAGGACCTCTCACTAGGCCCCACCTTCCAAAGGTTCCACAACACTCCCCACTACCACCACCCTGCAGACCAAACTTCCAAGCACAATGGACCCTTGGGGGGCACAAACACATTCAAACCAAAGCACTAATTGCCATGATGTTGGAAAGATGGAAGATTATTTCAGCTAGGTACTGCTGCATAACAAGCACCTACAAAATCTTGGTGGTGTATGACAATGAGCATTTATTTCACATGTATCTGCAGCTTGGCTGGAGTGGTGGTCTAGGATTGGGTAGTTCTCCAAGTTGTCAAAATGGCTGGGTTTGGTGGGAATGACACTGTGTATATTCATTTAGGTTCCAGCTGAAGAGACAGCAGCTACCGGAGGCAGGTTCCTGACACAGTGATGACAGAAACACAGGAGGGCAACTCTGGAAGCCTTTTACAGTCTAGCTCAGAACTGGCACACTGCCACTGTGTCAAATTAGTCAAAGGGAGCTGCAAGACCGAGCACAAAGTCAAGGGCAGTACACGATGCCTTTTGTGGGAGGATCCACAGAGTTACAGAGCAGAGAGTGAGGATACAGGGAGGGTAGGGAACTGGGGCAATACCTCAACCTGCCCCAGTGTATTACACATGAAAGAAAACCAGAGAAAGCCTGGGCTCGGGGTGAACCAATGGCACCCAGGGTAGTCCTGCCTTTTCCTCTGCTCCTGGCTGCTCCTCACTGTCATTCAAACTACACCGTATGGTCCCTTTGGAATCCATTACCCGATGCGATTCCATCCCTCCCAAATCCATTTGTTATTTATTCAGTAATGCCGGACTCTTTGCCCTAGATGTTGATTCCTCTAGTATGGTTGTTATGGGAAACATTTCATTTCACATCTGCTGACACAATTTGCTGTCTCTCTAACATAAAAATAAAAGGAGAAAGAGAGGGAGGCTCATACTCTGATGGCTGGAAAGGATAATGAGTAATTTATGCAGAGCTATATACAAATCAGACTATCGTCTTTCAGACAGAATCAATAATACAATTTTAAGCCCACACACATTTACAAATGCTAGCACTCCAGTGCAGCTGGGTTGCCATGGGCAACCGGGGCATGCCAGCTCGTGATCTGAAACAGGCCGCTGTCTTCCATCCTTGCAAGCACGAATTCTTCAGACAGAATTCCAGGGCACTGAGGGTGCTGGTGTTGGCTCTGATCTGGCCGCCACACAAATGCCCCCTGTGATGGTTTGGATTAGTTTTTGTCTGAACTTCTTAGCTTTATTTAAACCCCTATTTGCATGGGACTTCTTCCCTGTCTGTGTCTAACAAGGCTGGAGGAGAGGAAGGAGATGTGGATGGAGAGCAGGTAATGAGAACCCCACCTGTACCTGTGGCGGTCACAGCAGCTGAGGTCGGAGCCCAGGCAGGCAGGCTTATTTGGGCTCAGGATTTCAGTCCACAGTCAGGTGGCTCCCTTGTTTGGGAGCCTGTGGTCACGCGGCGCATCATGGCAAGAGCGCATGGTGGAACAGAACTGCTCACCTCTTGGCGGCCAGGAAGTAAAGAGAGGTAGGGAGAAAGGAGCCAGGTCCCAATCTCCCCTGTAAGGGCACCCCCCATAACCTAACTTCCTCCCACTAGGTCCCACCCCTAAAAGTTTCCACCACCTCCCAATATGGTCCCAGGATGGTGACCAAGCCTTTAACACAAGGGCCTTTCTTTGGAAGACATTCAAAATCCAAATCCTAACAATAGCCAAGATGCCCGGAGCACGTACTGTGTGGCTGGGACTGCTCTAAATCCTGGGCACACAGAGCACTGACTTTAGTTTTCACCCTGTGAGGCAGGCACTGTGATGATCACCACTTCGCAGTCTGGAAATTAAATGCTGTTAGCCATGCAGCTTTTTCTCCACACTCTGCCGCCCATGATAAAGAAGGAGGTGTGTTTGTAATGCTTCCATGTCCCATCTTTCTCTCTCCTGGCCAGTCCTCTTCTTGCACAGGCCCATTGCTCGCATTGTGGTTGCTCCAAGTGCTCCATTTAAATGCCCCATGCTCCAAAATCATCCCTCTCCTCCCCCTCTCACCCAAATCCTGCTCCACTCAGTGCAGCCGGCTCTCTTCCCTCCTTTCACCTGACCTCAGAACAGCCTGGTTTGTCTGGTTGGTGTGTAAGGCCTGCCATCAGGCAAGGGGTGTCTCCTCCAGGATGAACTCATGTTCTCATACACGAAAGAAAATAAAATCTTAGGCACTAAGAATAATAGTCTTCAGCCGGCTGTGGTGCACACACCTGTGATTCTAGTACTTGGAAGGCTGAAACAGGAGAATAGCAGGTTCAAGGCCAGCCTCAGCAATTTAATGAGATCCTGTTTCAAAATAAAAATAAAAGAGTTCTGGGGGTGTAGTTCAGGGGTAGAATGCCTGTAGGTTTGATCCAAAAAACAAAAAGAATAATAGTCTCTTCAAAGGGTTTCACAGGCTCTTTAGCATTTATTCCTACCTGCAGCATCCAAGCAACATCTGGGTTTTAAGAAGATCTTCAAGCGTTCTCCCTAAGGGGGCGCTTTTAATTACCCAATGACCTGGGTCTCTGAAGACATCTGTCCTACTCTGCAACTGGGGAAAAATGACCACAGTCTGGCTTACAGCCCTCAGCTGAACCCTTCGGTGGGATAACTGGTCTACCTTCTGTTTCTTTCCCCAGAGTCAAAATTACAGGCAAGATGAAATGAGTTACAAAGTTCCTTTGCCTTATTTGGCAACCCTAGAGATGAGTTTCTCCCTAAGGTCTATATTTCAAAAAGATCCAGCAAGCAAGACCTTTAAGTAGAGGAAGTTTAGGCAAGGGGCTAGCAGGTGTTTCTCTAAGTAGATACAAAAGGGCTCAGTGCTTAAGAAGTCTCGGATCATCTCTGTTTCCTTAAGATGGAAGAACCAGCAATTGCAGGTTCTTTGGGGATTTTCCTGAGTGGCCCCCATAACACTGTTATAAAATTAACAGTAATTAGGACTATTGCTTAAACAGCCTGTCATTTATATCTAATTACCACATACTATAATACAAATTATCATGGAGTATGTGTCAGATTGGCTTTGTTGTAAATGTTATTAAATTATAATCCTTCACTTCCATGAATTTTGCCTTAATGCCTTACTGCTTCCTGGCTATACTGTGTGTTCAGAGCAGAAAATATTTAGGGGGATGAGTATTAGGGCCCCTTTTTTCTTGGTTGTTTTTGTTTTTGCTTTGGTAGTGGGGATTGAACCCAGGGACATTCTACCTCTGAGCTATACTTGCAGACCTATTTTATTTAATTAATTAATTTATTCATTTATTAATTTATTTATTTTTGGCGGTACCAGGGATTGAACCCAGGGGCATTCTACCTCCGAGCTACACCCCCAGCCCTATTTTTTATTCTTTATTTTGAAACAGGGTCTCACTAAGTTGCGGAGGGCCTCACTCAATAGCTGAGGCTGGCCGCGAACCTGTGATCCTCCTGTCTCAGCCTCCCAAGTACTGGGATTACAAGCGTGTGCCACCGCGCCCAGTTTTTTATTTTTTATTTTGAAAAAGGGTCTCACTAGGTTGCTGAGAGTCTTGCTAGGTTGCTAAGGCTGGCCTCCAACCCGCGATTCTCCTGTCTCAGCCTCCCAAGTACTGGGATTACAGGAGTGCACGATCGTGCCGGGCTTCTTTTTTTTTTTTTTTTTTCTTAAAGCAGATGAGAAGGGCTCAGCTTGGTGTTTGCCAGCTTGGTCAATTAAGGCAGAGATGCTACCCCTACACTCCAAAATGTCCTTTCTGCCTCTAGGAGCCACCCCTGCGAAGGGGGCCGCCTGGGCTGCTCAGAAGGAAATCACCTGTGGGGTGGGATGGGCCTGTGTCCTTCCAGACCCCCCTGATGGGACCGTGCCTTTGGGTGGGGTCCACACAGCATCCTGCACCCAGAGGCGATCCTGGGACCGCCGGCGATGCTTCGAGCTCGAACGTGCCCTGCAGGGCGGCGGCCTTCGGAGGCGCAGGGGCCGCCCGGAGCCGAGCCCCCGGCCTGGCTGCTGCGCGCCTGCCTCACGCGACACAGGACGCGCAGCCACTCGGTGTGCGCGGAGGAGCTGGCCCGCGGGAGGTCGCCGCCGCGCCACGCGGACCTGCGGCGCAGCCTGGGGGCGGACAAGGTAAGAGCTCAGGGCGCCAGACCGCGCCTTCGCCGGCCAGGCTGACGCACTGGGCCGGAATCCCCGAGCCGTGGCCCCACCATAAAGACACGGTGTCCTGTGCCCATCCCTCTCCCGCTGGAGCGCCCCAGCATCTCCTCCAGCCCACCTGGCTCCTCCCTGCTGCTTCCTCTCCGCCCGTGCCGACCAACCTTTGCTTTTCAACATCCAATTCTTTTCCAGTTCCACTTCTTTCTTTCTAAGGTGGCACTTACTTTTATCTTTGGATAAATCTGAGTATTGCTAGCAGGCTATGGGTATAAATAAATTCCAATGAGCCATTTCTCTTGATTTCGATTTGGCAAAATTTATGGGGCAATACCATGAACCGAGCCCCAGAGGGGGGAAAATCGAACTTAACAAAATCTAGCCCCTTCAGACTTTACATAGCTAGCACAGTTTTTCCTCAAAGGAGATGTGTTTTAGGTGGTACCATGATAAGATTTTTAAAAAATAAATATGTGCTCATGCATATTAATAATATAAGGAACACATCCAATCATGATTACTCTTGCTGAGAGTAAGCCTAAAGAATGAACTATGCAGCCGGGCATCTGTGGCCCACGCCCGTAATTCCAATACTTGGGAGGCTGAGACAGGAAGATCACAAGTTCGAGGCCAGCCTCAGTAACTTAGGAAGACCCTATTTCAAAATAAAAAAGAAAAGAGACTGGGAGTGTAGCTGAGAGGTAGAATGCCCCTGGGTTCCATCCCCAGTATGGATGGATGGATGGATGGATGGATGGATGAAAAGAAAAATAATGTAGTATGCAAGATTTAAGCAAAAAAAGTTTAAATAACACAGAAAGGGTTGTCTGTGTAGCTGGTTACTCGTGGTTAATTTTTAGGAAGCAGGAACTGATAGGAGAGAATGACATACGTCCAAAAGACCCGTGCTCACAATGCAGGGACAATGAGAGGGAAATTACTTCTACCTTGGGGACAAGGAAGACTTCATGAAGAAGGTGACATTTGATGTGGGCTTTGAGGGATGGCTAGGAGTTTTTCCATGGTTGGCAAAGTAGAGGCCTCCCATATGGGGAAACAGTGCAAACCAAGACACACAAGCAGTTGAAGCACATGGGATCCAAGGAGCAGAAACTTGGGCTGAGCAGTGAAGTCGGAGATGGGTCACGAGGAGGCAACTGGAATTTGTCCTCTTTGCCTTAGTGACCTGTGTGGATAACATCTCAAAAACAGCTTTCACAAGGACTTGGCCCTTCATACTGTGGGTGAGATCAATGGGTCCAGACATTGATTACCTGGGGCCTGACTGGCATGGAGAACAATTTCAGACACCAATTAATGTTAGAGCACATCTCCCTGTCCATGTTTTCTAAGTGAATGTTGAGTCCTGGTGTGAGATGGGTTGCCATCAAAACAGTCTGAAACCTGTTGCCTCCATGTGATGAGACCCCAGCCATGGGGGAACCTCATGGGAATCTATTTCTGGCCACCTCTTGAGTCTGTGCATACAGCAGTCATCATGTAAGTTCTACTCCATCCTTCCCTTTGCCCATCAAACCTTCCTGTAGTCTTTAGAGATTAAGTGAGGAAGTTTTGGTAAATGTCAGAGGACGGCAGAATTTTATGGGGCATTACATGGTTGAGGATGAGTTTTCTGCAGACAGCTCGGGTTTCTGTTTTTGTTTTAAACAGCTTTATTGAGGTATAATTGATGTACAATAAACCGCACCTATTTAACCTATACAACTTGATGAATTTGGACATAGGCCTCCACGTGTGAAACCATCACCACAGTCATAGTAAAAGACATACCTGCTTCCTCTAAAAATTCCCTCGTGTCCCTTTTGTGTTTGTGTGGAAATAACACTTAGCATGGGGCCCACCCTATTGACGATTTCTTAAGTATTATTGACTAGGTATTATACTATTCTATAGAGCGGATCTCTAGAACTAGTCCATCTTAAGTATTATTGACTAGGTATTATACTATTCTATAGAGCGGATCTCTAGAACTAGTCCATCTTAAGTATTATTGACTAGGTATTATACTATTCTATAGAGCGGATCTCTAGAACTAGTCCATCTTAAGTATTAT